>LOEQ01007068.1:95864-107104 GCA_001685075.1 Bramus lutescens | reverse complement strand
GGGTCTTCAGGATCATAAGGTGTATACATACGATAGGCCTCCTTAAGCCTTTCTAAAAATGCTGCTGGGGATTCATCCACTCCCTGTGTCACCTGCTTTACCTGGGCCAAATTGGTGGAGTGGTGTCCAGCCCCGTGGAGACCCACTATGAGAAACTGATGATAAAGGCATAGGTGTCCCCTACCTGCAGCTGTGTTGAAGTCCCAAACAGGTCGATTGAGGGGAAAGGCAGCATCAATCTCATTGGGGAGTTGGGTTGGGCGCCTGTCCCCCAAGACATTCTTTCTCACCTCAAGATAGACCCAGTGTCTTTCTTCTGAAGTCAGGAGGGTCTGCAAAAGTTGCTGGCAATCATCCCAGGTGGGTTGGTGAGTGACTAAAGTTGACTCTATGAGGTTAGTCAGTGCCACCAGATTCTTTGAAAAGGGAGGGTTATGTTGTTTCCAATTATAAAGATCAGAGGCAGAAAAGGGCCAACACTGGAACTGGCCATTGTTCCCCTGGTGCAAGGGAAACACCTGAGTTGAGTCCAGGGGAGGTGGATTGCGTCTCCCCCGTAATCTGCCTGCAACAGGAGATGGAGCGGGCGAAGGTCCCCGAGGTGGGTCCGGGGCCGGGTCGGCCTCTCATTCCTCTGGATGTTCTTGGGGAACATAGGGAGGAGGATCCTCCATCAGGAGATCCATAAGGGGGGTATCAAGACCAGGAGGCAGGACAGCGGTTTTGGGAGGAGGTTTCTTCTTAGTCAGAGTGGGGTAGAGCGAGGATGATGCGGGGACAGGGATGAGAGTTTGGGGAAGAGGGCCCATGTGGAGATTAAGGGCAGAGGGGATAAGGGACAGGGGAGGCTGAGGGATTTGTGGGGAGACAAAAGGGGCCACCCAAGAGGATGGATCATAGGCCAAACTCTCCCAGGTGACGATGTATGCAACCTGGTCTGGATGTCCATGACGGCCTTTGTCAAAGACTCTATCTTTGACCTGTAAAATAATATCTTTGTTAAAAGTGCCATCTCATGGCCAACCCACGTTGAAGGTGGGCCATTCTGAAGTACAGAAAATTTGCCATTTCTTCTTCTTCAACAGACTGATTATTGGCTCAATCCTGCACTTCACTCCAATGATCTAGAGTCAGACTTAGGGGGGTCGTTAAAGATTGACCCATTATTCTTTTCTCAAAAGAATATATAACACACACAAGCAGAACAATTGACACAATCAGACAGCCAGCAACCAGATTTGCAGTGCGTTTTCGGTGTAAAATTGAAAGCAAAAATTCAGATGGGGAAGTATCAGCTTCACCTTGCAGATGCACGAATCCCTCTGACTCGTGCTCGGCCCCAAAGAATTGGCCCCCTCTGATCCCTGAGTTGTCACCCAGGGTGGTGGGGGAGAAGTTTGAGCACGTCAACTCCTTCTCAAGCCACCCAGATACAGACTGACATGGACCCGGTTAAACAGACGCTTGCGCTAGTTAAACAAACAAGGACAGTAACACGAAACATAAATACAATTGCTGGCCAGCTTACCTCCCGGTGGGTGTTTGGTGGTCCCTGGGCGGGGGGTCTCAGATCCCAGATGAGTCCCCAAATGAAATGCCCCCCCGAAGTGAATCTTCCCTAGGATGAGACCCCCAAGTCCAAGAACCAAGACCGAGGCCACTGGATGCAAACAGCAAGAGGAGTTTATTAATCACACAGGCACCTGTGGATGCTACAGCCATCTGGGAGACTGAGCACACCAGGCCAAGGCTGGGGCTGATTATATAGGGTGGGTCAAGCAAGAAGCGGGCTTACAGAAATGAATGCATAGTTACAGGGTTTTCGTTGGTCAGTTTAAATGAGGCTATGAGTTCATGTAAGGGAAATGACTCTGGCCTTCTGCCTAGAACATAAAAATCAGATATCAGCTACTTCTGGGTGGAGGGACTGCCCCAGGGACTTTCCGTTACCCTTATCCTGCCAGTTTCTTCATCTGGCAGCCAGATGTCTGACCACAGATGTCCTGTTATGTACATTTTGAGCTATGACCTAGTTCTAACCCTGTCTGGATTTTTTTAAGCCTTGCAAAATAGCGTTACTGCTGCCAACCTAATTTTATACTATATGAGGGGGGTCTTTCAGCTACCTGCCCTATTTTTGTCTTTTCTCAGACATCTTTTGACAACCTGTCCTTCCTTTATTATTTGTTTCCTGTGATCTGTTTATCCTTCTCTTCATATTGAAATATTTCTTACAGGACCATCTATAAAGTATTAAATCTTGTTTGTAGTCACAAATTCCTTTAAACTGTTCTCATCGAGGAAAAGTGTTTTTTATTTTTCTTTTTACATTCAACAGAGTCTTTCTGGGCATGGTACTGATATTTCTGGGTTGGTAATTACTGTAATTCAGAACCTGGAATGCATATTTCTAGGCCATCTGCACATTAAAAGTCTCTGCTAATTGACCAGGTGTTGTTATGAAGTGGCTACCTTTATAAGTGATTTGGCTTGCATGTTTCTTTGCTTTTAAAATCCTAAGTTTTGATATTTTAATATATTATGCCATGGGAAGTTTGCTTTATGCTCCTATTCGGGGTTCTTTAGGCTTCCTGTATCTGGATGATCATCTTTGTCTCAAAGATTTCAAGTTTTTTCCTTACAAATGTATTGAAGATATGACCTGTGCCTTTATTACAATATTATTTTCCATCTTCTAAGCCTGTAATATGAGGCTTATAGAGGTATTTAATTTGTATTTTAATAATAAAGCTTGCTTGAAAATCAGAGTGAAGAGCTAAAAGGCAGGGAGTAGTGGCACACACCTTTAATCCCAGGACTGAAGCTACCCTAGGTTACACAAGATTGAATCTGTCTAACAAGAGAAATAGAACTCACACAAAGATGCTCCCAGAACATTAAAGTCACACACCTTTAATCCCAGTACTAGGGAGATGGCGATAAGAATGGTGTGACTAGGTGGACAAAGGTATATAAGGTAGGAGACCAAGCTCATTGTAGTTTGAAGTTTGCTGGAGAGCATAGCAGTCAGGTGTCTTGGTGAGGACAGGATTGACCCTTTGTTCATCTGAGCTTTGTAGAGGTAATAATATCTCTCTAGCAGCATGGCTGCTTTGCTTTTCTGATATTCAGCTTAAATCCCAATAGCTGTCTCTGTGTTTTTACTATTCATGCAACAAAGGCTATTGACTTTTGAGATGTCTCAGTACTCTCCTACTTTTTGTTCACATTTTTCTAAACAATTTACCATTGGCATTTAGAGTGCTCAAATTACTCTTCCTTGCCATCCATCCCTAATTATCTGGGAATATAAAATTTTAGTCAAAATGCAGGGATGTTTATCTTTACTTTTAAGTTAATTGTTTGTATTCCCAGTATGAAACAGTATAGCTCTCCTTGAGAACTCTGTGTTTGAGCACAAAACAACAGGGTTCTAATCTTTATTTCTCTTCCCTGCATCACTTCTAATCTCATCCAGGCATCATAAATAATATTTCAAGAGTATTCACAGCCATTCCCCTGCTTCTGGCTTCAGTGTCACCTCCTGAAATGAGGGGCTCTGAGTCAACACCACAGACTTTATTGCAGGTTGACCTAAGAAGCCTCTTTCTGGTACTGTCTGTCCGTAGTTCTGCTTCTAGGTCTTCAGTCCTGAGAAACAATAGAAAACCTGGGAATGGCTGTCTATTCAACTCAGTTCTCAGTGCTGTCCTCATGCTATGTAGTTTATAAGTGAAGAGATTCATTTCTTTGGAGGTTGCTTTCCATCACGTTCTTTTGAAAGACCTCTGGATCCCCTTCCCCAAGAACAATGTTCAGCACTCTGGATGCAAGAGCAAGAGGCGGTTTATTAAATACACAGGTGCCTGTGGACGCTGCAGCTTTCAGGTAGCTGAGCACATCAGGCTGAAGTCAGGGGTTGCTTATATATGGTTGGGGAAGCAAGAAGCAGCTTACAGAATCAGATGCGTGGTTACGGGGTTCTCATTGGTTATTTCAAATAAGGCAATGAGTTCATTTAAGGACAGGATTGTTTATTCATCTGAGGGACAACTCAGCATTCTTAGTATCCCTTATCTCTCTGTTCTTTCCTCCAGCCTTGAGTTGGCGGCAGACTGACCTGATGACTAGACAACAGGTGTTAATCATCAAGGCCCATCTGGTTCAGACTAATCAGGGAACATTCCAACCTTGGATGTTTTATAACTTTATGACTGTAATGGAAAATCCCCARCAGAAAACAAAAAATAAAGTACATAGCTATGATGGGCAAACTAGCAGGGTCTTTCACTGTATACTTTCTGCAACCTACTCAACAAATCAGCAGTAACATGGTCTATCACATTTTCACTTATATGATTTTGTTTTAATTCTTACATTCATTGATAGCCTACAATAGTTCTTTTCATGTCATGTCAGACATTTGCTTGAGGGTGACATCATTGTGAATAGAAAGAAAAACAAAGATTGAAATTTTAACTGATTTTAAATTTTCCCCCCAATTTTTTGGGTTTACTTAAAGTCATTAAGCCTCCAATAATTGCAATGATCTAAATTCAAAATATCATCATCACTACAGAATGAAAAATATTTGTTAGTAGTTGTCCTCATACCCGTTCCTCCAGTTCATGGCAGTAAATAACTAATTGGTTTTCCATCTCTAGGGATGTTCCCCCTTTGCATTTTAAGCAAATCAATCCATAAACACCATTTTCAAGGTTCATTCAGGTTCATACATGCTTAATTTCCTTTTGTGGCTGACCAGCAAGAAATGGAGACCCAACATTTTGTTACCTATTCATCCATTAGTGGAGCTTGTTTGTTTGTAAATAATACTGCTGTGTACTTTCATATGAAAGGCTTTGATTTTAATATTCAGGTACATGTCTAGGAGTGAAATTGTTAGATCATATATTACTTGTAGATTTGACCTTCTGAGCAATAAACAAAATCCTTTCAGAAGAGTTGCACTAGTTTGTCTTCTTATAAGAAACATATCCTTATTGCTTTAATTGTAGCCATTTTAGTAGGTGGTATACTAAAATTCCAATGGGAGTTTAAGTCACATTAATGATTAATGATATTGGGCATATTTTACTGTGCTTACTAACCACTCACAATATTCACTGGATAAATGTTTGTTCAGATCCTTTGTCTATATTATAATTAGTTCATACATCATTTCCTAGTGTATATCAGAGTGCTTTCATGACTCTTTTTCTCTTTCAGCAGTGCACAATCTCCTGACTTGCCACTATGCCTGAATCCTGTATATAATACATACTGTGCAACATGTATAATTGCATATCGTACATTGTAGATTGTATTTGTATAATATTATCCATATTGTGTAAGATAATTTCCATGTATCAGAATAATCTTAAACACTTTTGGCAGTTTCCATGGCTACTCAAATTGACATAGTAAGAACTTGGTAGCTGGTTCTAAATTTTGAGGACGTTCAAATCTCTATCTGCAACTAACCATGTGATTTTGATCAGATCACTTAACCTGGCAGAGCATTAGTTTCCTAGGCTGCTAAACAGGCTTGATAGAAATGAGCATTACAGGCTGGCTCATAGCAGAGAAAATGCTTTTAGCTCATTCCTCTGTACATGGGAAATATGCACAGCTGGTCAATTTAGGTCCTCCAAGAAAGAGACATGGGTGAAATTAGATAACGACCTGTACATCGTTAATGGGGGAGAACAGGAGAAGATAAGAAAAGGAACTTCAAATGAAACAGCCAATCTAGAGACTGGAAAGGGGAAAATTCAAATATTCCATCTCAGATCCAAGTAAAGATGGCCCAGACCCATAAAAGTCCTTTGTCTTAAGGAAGAAGTCTTGTTTCCTGCTAACTTGCAACAGCCTTCATATGCATGGTACAGGATTGGTGGTAAATACAGAGCATTAGAAGCTGGGAAACTAACAACTATACTTTCAATAGAAGAACTGAGTAGACCACATTCAGGGCACAAATACTATATTATGAAAAATCAGCATAATAATGATATACTACCACTTTCATTACACCCTTAGCAAATATGTTTTTAAATCCTACCTCTAATACCAGAAAGAGCTCTTTAGTAGCAGAGTTTGTTTTTCCATCTTCATGATCATGATATCCAGAAATAGAATGGTATGTATGAATTATTCAGTAAGAGTATCTTAAGTAAATAAATTATCCAAACAACTCCACAATACATATGCAGGCATCAAGGTTCTACATTGAAACTGAATGCTCTCAAACTTGGATTAAGAGTAAATCAACGCATAAATCATCAAGATCATCTCTGTGTAGAACCTTTCTAAGGCAAATGACTGTTATTTCACTTTTTTCATGGCATTATATCCCCTTTTTTTCTATGGATCCTGTTTAGAGATGAAGCTGAAACCTGCCCTTAGAAAAACATGGTTACCAAGCCATTTCTATTGTGGATGGTCAGTCTTGTATTATTTACAAAGTTTTAATTTTCATTATGCTTAGACACTCTCTACAAAGATGCTTCAGTTATAATGGGTTAATTGGTACTCCTATTAGTCTGAAGTCAAACGGTCTTGATTTCACTGGGAAAAAAACTTGATTGCTATACCCTCATCTAGACATACTATCCAACCTAAAAACCAAAACCACACATACATGCTACCACTACCTCTTCTCTCGTTGTAAATATAGAGAAATGAAGGCAATTGGTGACTTCTGAAGACAGAAAATTGTCTGTGAACTGGGTAGTGATGAGATGCTATGAACTAACCTTTACAGTCTGTTTGTAGTAAGTGTGTGTGTTCCTTCATCCATTTTTTTCTTTTTTTGTTTTTCAATAATGCTATCTGAAATAACATTTATTTTTTGTTCTCTGATTATAGAATTTAAAACTGGAAAGAATACAGCTACAGCAATTACATGGTGATATCTAAATATAGACCTTGATGCAGAAGACTAAGAGTATAAACCTTCTCCACATATTGTCTCAATGAATAAGGTCAACCCAGTTAAAAGAGAAATGCTGAGATAGAAGGAAACCAGGCAAGTGGAAGTAAGTTCACCTTGAGAGCATATAAATGATTGGATTATTGTTGCTGCCATCCATTTGTTTACCTGATATTGTCATTTTTCTCTAAATCATTGCATTGTTCACAGCTCACTAATCACCATCAATGCATCATTGTCTCCTAATAATGAAAGCAAATCTAGTCATTATACTTTCAAGGATCAGACTCACTCAAGACTCGCACTTTCTATAATTGCATCACTGCTACTAAGAAAGATTTTCCTGTTTTTTATAATTATAATCTACTTTAATTGAAATTGTTTCTTAAAATTAACAATGTGACAGTGTTTATTGTTACTTGGCATACCACTGCAGTATTACATAAGCAAATAAAAATCACACTGAAAAATTCTTTTATTTTTAAAGAATATAAAAGCCACAAATTAGCTAATGTTTTCAATCACTACAAATATTGCAATCAACTTATTCCATATGCACCTAAAACAGAGGGATTGTATCAAACAATATGAAGTTGAATGTCAGAATCATTATAAAAATACTGATAGTGGTTGAGTAGCCTAGGTGTGGTGTTGCTTTAAAAGCTAGAAATTTTTTAAGAAGATTGCTCATATCTTAGATACATTTTATCTTTAAAAGTACAATGAAATAAAATAGAAGCTACAGCTTTGTGTAGAAAACTAAGAGAGTGTTTCCCAGTTTCTTTGTGGCAATATTATTTGGGAGACTACAACATAAACATAAGTTCTATTAAAATATGTGACATTTCCATTAAATGTCTGTTCATATCAATGGTTTGAAAAATGACAAAACACATTTAAAACAATATAGTAGTTTTCTCAAGAGCTAGGGCATACTTATTCTTCATGTTTTTGGTTACATGTCAGGAAAATGTCTATTAATAAGGTGACTAAACATAAAGGTAGATTAATAAATTGACAGTTAAAGTGTTAATGATAATTACACCCTGTTGAAAAACCTGAATAGTTATACAACAGATGAATATTCCAGTCAACATTTGCAGATCAACTTAATGAATATTATTTGTCTATTAAAATTATAAAGTCTATATGAAAAGAGGAAATTTTAATTATGAAATTATAGGTGGAAAACACAAAAAGTTTATAATGCTGTTAGCATATTTTAAATATCCACAAAACATTGTTCAATGAAATATATATAATGAGAAAATTTGTTACAATCAATGAAAATAATGACTGTTTAATTTTTTCATAGGTAAATCCTCTGCCTCTGATTTAATGTATTGTGAAAAGCAAAGAAAATACATGTAATTACAAAAAATAATTTTACATTTTAGCATGGGCAAAAGTATAGCAAATATTGTTTTTCTAAGGCTCAGTTCAGTTTGATAATGTAAAATTATCTTTCTAGATATTTGTAAAATATACAAATGGAAACAGTGCCTGCTGCATACTCTTGCCTAGTAAGAGTACTTTCAACATCACTGTTCTTTGAAAATTGTAGACAGTAAATGTTTAACTTATAATCATGAATTACTTGACGCTGCCAGTGCCTTACTAAAATGTGGCTCTGGATGTTTGATATACCATTATCTTTCACACAATTCACTCTCAGCTCATCTCCTCATACTAACTTTGCTGGAGGTGAGTATAGGGCATCTTTTCACGTCTTGTGAATTTCTGGTATGAATCATCATTAATATTGAAACAAATACCTAAAGGCTACTGTGAGTTAATAGTTAGCCATAAAATATTGTACTGAATGTAGAATTTTACCACTTTCTGTTGTCCTTCTCATACTGAAGTGATAATTGCACCATTGGGTTGTTTTATGATTCATCTGTTCACCTCCAGAGTGGTTAAACTGAAGGAATAGAGGTTAGAAATTTCATCATGATAGTAGAACATGGTATTTGCTCAGGTAAGGCTGCAGAAGACTACATGACCCAATGTTTTGTGTACTATTCTCTCTGCCTGTGCTTCAGTTGGCTACTAAGATAGAAGGTAATATAAGATTATTTTTAGATTATTTTGATGTATTCAAAAATGCACCAGAAAAAGAACAATAGAAAAATTTCCAGTTAAAAACTATAGATAGAAGTTTCTGTCCCACCTAGTCCCACAACCATTCAGTCCCAAAGAAACACACAGAGGCTTATATCATTTATGAACTGTTTGGCCTATCAGCTCAGGATTATTGTTAACTAGTTCTTACAACTTAATTTAACCCATAATTCCTGTCTACATTTAGTGACATGGGTTGGTACCTTTTCTCAGTAACACATTCTCATCTTGCTTCCTCTGTGGCTAGCTTGTGACTGTGTCTCTACCTTTCCTTATCTCAGAATTCTCCTAGTCTGGTTGTCCTACCTATACAACTTGCCTGGCTACTGGCCAATCAGCGTATTGTTAAACAAATATGAGTAAAAAGTCTTTATAGTTTACAAGACCACTATCCCACAGCAGTTAAAAACAAATTCAAGTTGTAAATAATTGATTCATCTGTAACAATAAACATGCACCAGACTGAGTGAGATTAGTGGGCAAATCTCATTTTCTGAGCTGTCCTTAGACCAAGCAACATTTAAGTTAAATTATTCCCTAAATCACCTTATAACATCTTAAATCTACAATGTTGGCAATTATCACATTAATGTATGTCTTCATTAAAACTTTCACAATACTACATTGGAAGTTTTAAGAAAGTATGTATATGGAATTTTCCTTGGTCTGCTAGCCCAAAAAAATGGCTGAGAAACTTATTATCAAAGCTCAGCCTATAGCTTAGGATTGTTTCTAACTAGCTCCTGCAACATAAATTAACCCTTTTTTATTAATCTACTTTCTACCATGTGGCTTACACCTCTATTCCATTTTGTGTGTTCAAATCATTCAGGATTTGACTGCCGTCTCTTTTCTTCTTTCTAGTATCCTCTCTGCCATGAAAATCCTACCTAGATATTGCCTATTCAGCATTTAATTAAACCAATGAGGGTGACACATATTCACAATGTACAAATGATTATTCCATAATATTTTTTCTTTTATCTGAATTAAAAGGAAAGGTTTTAACTCTAACACAATAAGTATAATATAAAAGGGCCAGTCCAAGAAACCCGTCCTCACCCTGAAGCCAGAGACAGTGAAAGTAATTCACTTTGAACCTGAAACCAGAACCAAAGAAACATACTTTGGTCATGGAACCAGAGCCAGTGAAAAGAACACAAGCCCATGTTCTTAAAGTAGTGCCAAAAGGTTAAAGGTCAACCAAAGTAACCCACTTTTGCCCTGAAGCCAAACTCAAAGAAACACAATCTGCGCCTGACCTTAGCATGAAAACAACCAATGCATGAGAATGAAACCAATCATTCTTTGAACATGAAACCTATGCAGTCTCTGAATTTGTCAAAGCTCAGGGGATTGAAATCCAGTTCCTATCTGGAAAATCTTCTTCCTAGAAAAGCTTGATCCTTAAGAAGCCCTATAAAAACCCTGCTCCTATTCATTTAGCAGCTGCCTTTCCACCCTGGGAGAGGTAGGCACACTCCTGAATTCCTCCCTCCCCAATAAATCTATTCAATGAGTTTTGGGTGAAGACCTTCTTTGACCAGAGTGTAGCAGGATCTCTGCTGGGAAACTCCCTTAGAGGAGTGGAACAAAGCAATGATGGACACCTCCGCTGGAAAACTCTCTTAGCAGAGCTCAGCTGTAATGGCTCTCTCTCAGAGAGGAGCAAAATTACCACAACCTGTGGGGAGACCATTTCACATTGTAACACAGCTTCAGGGATATTCGGAATTTCCTACAGTCAGAATACCTTTCTACTCACAACTGTAAGTATCTAGTCTTATTTGGCAAAGTTCAGCATTCACTTTTCTGTATCCTAAAAAATGTCTGGCAGATTTTTTTTATGAAGCAAGAATTTTGTAGGACCATATTAACTTAACAAAGTTCAACAGTCTTTTTACTTTGTATTCTGCTAGTTAATTTTGTACAACATATTGTCAGCCATCAAGAAAAGAGCCTTTTCTTACATAAATGGACAATTTTGAGCCAGGATTTATATATGAGATGGTTTGGAGGGAAGAAAGGAAAATGGGAAATGATTTGATTATAATCTCAAAAAGAAGTCCTAGTCAGTATTTTTCTAAGATTAAAAATAACTGTCTAGGGCTAGAGAGATGGCTCAGTTGGTTAAGAGCACTGCCTGCTCTTACAAAGGTCCTGAGTTCAATTCCCAGCAACC
>LOEQ01007068.1:25680-42942 GCA_001685075.1 Bramus lutescens | reverse complement strand
CTACGAAGAGGCTGGATATAATGGGCCAGGCAATGCTTAAATGAATACAATTGGTGTGTTGTTATTTCTGGGTATAAGCTAGCCATGCAGGAGCCAGCCGGACAAAAAGCAGGCCAGGCCCGCTCTCCCCTATTACTACACTTTGGTAGACTGCAGAGTAACTTACAGAACCATGAACATTATTCAATCCAGTTTTAGAGTGGTATCAGCTCTACTTTTCCATCTTCAATGAGTTATGCAGGTGTTGTCTTCACCAATAGAGCCTTATCATCACTTTGTTGAAAGCCATCAATTCCCTTAAGGATAGCCTGAACTGTTTGGGAATTCCCGTTGAAACCCCTTGTCCAAAGATCAATTAAATATAACCTATTCCTGGCATTGAACACTTCATTTGGTAATAAAAATGTTCAACTGGGACTCTATCTTTTCTACTATTTGGCAATTTCATTTAAATTGATCTTATATAGGTATATATTTTAGAAAACTTCTATTAATTAGTTTACCATCCATACCCTTAAATGTTCCTTAGTTTTAGTGGCCCTTATTGATATTCCATTTATTATTTATTTATTTATTTAAAAATTTCCAACTCCTCCCATTTCCATCCCCTCCCCCTCCCTTCTCCAGTCCAAAGAGCAGTCAGTTCAAAGGAATCAAATGTCCTTTTCTTACCTTTTTATGGGCCCTGTGCACATGGATGCATGCTTATAAAATACTCATACACATAAAATAAATAAGTCTAAAACATATATAAACAGAAAAATGTATCATAGTTTGTCAAAAATGTAATTTGTTCAAATGTATTTATTGTCTACGCAAGTGAGACTTAGTAAAAAGCTAGATGACACTAGAATACAGGTCCAGGTAACAGCTACCATTTAGGCCAGAAACAAATATAACAGCAATGAAATATTTCAGAATAAATATAAGCCAACTTCGCAGATCAGAACCAAGTATCATCTCTTTAATTTTCAGTGATTTGTAATTGAAATGTTCAGAAAACACCTTCCCAGCAAAGTGGATGATGGAAGGACCTTCTTTAAGCTTAGTGTTAAATAAACAGAGCCTTAGTAACTGAATAGGAGAGCCTATGGAAACACATGGTTATGGCAGATGAAAAGAGTAACAGAAAATTAGACAGAGATACATAGGTATGAACACATAACATAGAAACAAGTTCAGAACAGTAAGACCAGCTGACCTTAGCTGATCTGGTATCTGAGTAGACAATTCACACTGATTAAAATTTCAGTGACTACTTTATTTCAAAGAATGTGAAAAATTACAAAAATCAAAGTAAATGAGCATTCTCCAGAAAGGATGAGTTAGATCCTGAATGTGTGAGAGGTGGTAAATGATGAATAATTATATGTTCATACAGAGTGCACATTGTGACCAAATATAATATTCACCACTAAAGAAGAAAGAGAGAAAGTATGCCATAAAACATAATTAGAAATATGATCAATATTTTATAATAATCAAGTAATTAATGGCACCATGATATAACTTGATGAAGAAGGTTATTTCTTGCAAAACCCACACATAGAAGTTAAAAACCCATCACAACAGATTACAACAGATATATAAATCTTAATGTAAAAACACAAGAATAATAAAAATGCACAGAAACACGATCATCTAAGGTTTATAATTATCTGTAGAAACTTATTTAAAATGAATGAAATGGATAAAACATTGAGCAAAGAAATTAGAAAAATATATTTTTGAAAGGTCAATGAGTAGCAAACAAACAAAAATGGATGGATTAAGTAAAACAATAAGAGATATTAATTGAGATATCAGTAAAGAAAGCTTGAAAAATAGTCAGAAATCTTGGAAATATAAATTCCAATAAGTCAAAAAATTGCAAAATTTTACCAGTCAAGTTGAAAAGAATTTTAGAACTTGAGGAAAAAACTGATTAAATAGAAGATTCAGATAGTAATGAGGGAAAAGGGAAATTATGATCAGAATATTTAAGACTTTAACCAAAACGCCTACCTACAAATAAAATATGAAAAAGAGCTAAGCTACAGGTTAAAGGTATAGAAACCTATTTAGTAAAACTATTGCAGGAAAAAAACTCCAAATGTTGGAATGACATGAAAGTCTATCCAAACATAGGAGGGGTTACAACCATAAAAATGTGATCATAAAAGAATATCCCTCCATATTATAATTCATTTGAAATGTTAACCACCTGGAACAAAGAACATATATTGAAAGCTTCAAGAGAGAATTGCAAATCACTTATAAAGGAAAGCATATTAGAATAAAAGCAGACTACTTTTCAACAGGAACTGTAGTGGGAAAAGATTGCATAAGGTTGTCTTTCAAGCCCTGAAAGAAAGTATTGATCAATGAGTAAATATTATATCCAGTAAAAGTGTCTTCAAGGATTCAATGAGAAATAAAACCTTCTTAAAATAAGCATAAGATACAATTTGCAGCTACAAGTCCAACATTGTGGAGGATATTTTAAATTAATCATGCACATAGAAGAGAAAAATCAACCTACTCAGCAAATACACACCTTCTGTTTTCTGATTCTCATCAGAAGAGAAGATACACAAAAGAGTATTGGAAAGAACTGATCAATATAAACAACCAAAACAACAAGAATTAATGCATAGTCTAACATTGTATAGATCAGTATTCATCTTCTCAGTTCTCCAAATAGGTTAATTCTTGTTGAGTAGACTAAGAAAGCACACTCCACTGTAACCCACAACACCCACTCAAACCCACTAAACACATCATTCTTCCCCTGCAAAAATATCCCACTACAGAAAAGTATCCCCTAAAGACACAAGTACCACCTGAACCCATCAGAGGAAGAGGTGAGTGATTGGTCTCACAGCCAAACTGCCCCAATCCCTAGACCTTAAGCTCCAGGGCACATTCCCTGCCCTTCCCTTCCCACCACACCACCAGCAGTCGCTTAGCAGGTAAGAGTCCTGCTAGTAGGCTGCTCTGCTTTCATCCCTACCCACTGGACCCTGTAACCAGCAAGACCCACTCCAATGTCCAAACCCACTAAACTTATCATACTCCTTCTAGCCAAACAACACTACATGAGCATTAGTCCCTAGAAAAACAAGCAACACCTGAACCAATCAGAGGAAGAGCAGCCCCTAGAGATGCAAGCACAGCCTGAATCAAGTAGAAAAAGAGATGGGTAGAGAGAAATATAAGAAGATATGCAACAACATCGAGAGCAGTATGGCACCACCAGAACCCAGAAGTTCTACAACAGCAAAATGTGAACATCCCAACACAGGTGAAGAAAAAGAAAATGACAATAAAAATGGTTTTATGATGATGATGACAGAGGACCTTAAAGAGGAAATGAGAAATTCCCTTAGAGAAATTGAGGAAAGACAAGCAAAAAATAGGAAGAAATCAACAAATCCCCAAAGGCAAGAAAAAACAATCTAACAGGTGAAGAAACCAGTTCAAGACTTGAAAATTGAAATAGAAATAAAAAAGAAAACTCAAACTGAGGGAATTATGGAAATGGAAAATTTGGGTAAGTACAGATATAAGCATAACCAACAGAATGCAAGAGATGGAAAAGAGAATCTCAAGCATTGAAGATAAAATAGAAGAAATACATTCATCAGTCAAAGAAAATGTCAAATCCAACAAATTTTTACACAAAATATCCAGGAAATCTGGGACACCATGAAAAGACCAAACCTAAGAATAATAGGGGTAAAAGAAGGGGACGAATCCCAGGTCAAAGGCATAGAAAATATGTTCAACAAAATCATAGAAGAAAACTTTCCCAACCTAAAAAATGGATATGCCCATGAAGATAAAAGAAGCTTTCATAATACCAAATAGACTCCCCTCACCACATAATAATTACAACGCTAAACATGCAAAACAAAGGAGGAATGTTAGGAACTGCAAAGGAAAAAAGCCAAGCGGAATATAAAGACAGACTCATCAGAATAATAACCAATGTCTCAATGGAGATTCTAAAAGCCAGAAGGTCCTGGGCAGATAGATGTAGTACAGACACTAAGAGACCGCAGATGCTAGCCCAGACTACTGTACCCAACAAAGCTTTCAATCACCATAGATCAAAAAAACCAAGATATTCCATGACAAAACCAAATTTAAACAATACCCATCCACAAATTCAGCCCCACAGAAAGCATTAAAAAGAAAACTCCAACCCACGAAGCTCACTTACTTCCATGAAAACACAGAAAAAAGATAATCTCACAGCAGCAAAATCCAATGAAGCAAAACATACATACTACCTTCATCAGCACCAAAACAAAAAAAGTAACAGGAATTAAAAATAACTGGTTATTAATACCCCTTAATATCAATGGATTCAATTCACCCATAAAATGACACAGTCTAACAAAAAGAATATGAAAACAGGATCTATCCTTCTCCTAGATCAAGGAAAACACCTCAGAAAAAAAAAACTTCAAAAACAGACATTACCTCCAATAAAGGGTTAGGGAAAGACTTTCCAATTAAATGGACCTAAGAAACACGCTGGTTTATCTATCCTGATCTCTAACACAATAGACTTCATACTAAAGGTTATCAAAAGAGATGAAAAAGTATGTTTCATATATATCGCAGGAGAATTCCTTCAAGATGAAGTCTCAGTTCCAAACATCTATACCCCAAACACAAGGACACCAACATGTGTAAAAGAAACAGTACTAAAACTTAAGTCACACATCAAAACCCACACCCTAATAGTGGGAGCCTTCAACACTTTACGTTCACCAATGGACAGGTTTGCCAGAGAGAAAATTAACAAAGAAATAAGTGAAATAAAAGTTGCTATGACTCAAAGGGCTTAGCATACATCTATAAAAGATTCCACCCAAACACAAAAGAATATACCTTATTCTTAGCACCTTGTGGAACCTTCTCTAGTATTGAGCACATATTCAGTCACAAAACAAATCTCAACAGATACACAAAACTTGGAATAACCACCGTATGTTATTAGACTACCATGTCTTAAAGTTAGAATTCATCAACAACACAAATTTTAGAAAGTCTACAAACTTATGAAAACTTAATAATGCCCAACTGAATCAAAACTGAGTCAAGGAAGAAATAAAGAAATTAAAAATTTCTTATAATTCAGTGAAAATAAATGTACAACATACCCAAACTTATGGAACTCTATTAAAGCAATATTAAGAGGAAAGTTCACAGAACTAAATGCCTACATAAAGAAGTTGGAGAAATCTCACACTAGTGACTTAACAATACAGCTCAGATCTCTAGAAGAAAAAAAAAACTAACTTACCCAAGCAAAGTAGATGACAGGAAATAATCAAACTGGGGGATGAAATCAATAAAATAGAAACAAAGAAAACAATACAAAGAATCAATGAAGCAGAGTTAGTTCTTCAAGAAAACCAACAAGATAGGCAAACCCTTATCCAAACTAACAAAAGGAAGAGAGAGATAATATCCAAATTAACAAAAGCAGAAATGAAAAGGAAGACATACCAACAGACAATGAGGAAATCCAGAGAATCATCAGGTCATACTTCAAAAACCTTTATTCCACAAAATTGCAAAAATTAAAAGAAATATTAAAAAATTGTATAGGCGTCATATAACAAAATTAAATCAAAACCAGATAAACAATTTAAATAGATTTATAACACCTAAGGAATAAATAGAAAGTCATTAAAAGTCCTCCATACAATAATACTGGAGGACCAGATGGCTTCAGTGTGAAATTCTATGAGAATTCAACCAGAGCTAATACCAATACTCTTTGAATTGTTCCACACAATAGAAATATTGCCAAATTCCTTTAATGAGGCTACAGTTAACCATTATACTCAAACCATACAAAGACTCCACTATGACAGGGAATTATAAGCCAATCTCCCTTGTGAACATTGATGCAAAAATACTCAATAAAATACTGGCAAGCCAAATCCAATAACACATCAAAAAAAAAAGCATTCACCATGACCAAGTTGGTTTCATGCCACAGCTGCAGTGTTGGTTCAATATACAGAAATCTGTTGATATAATCCACAATATAAACAAACTGAAAGAAAAAGAAAATACATGGATATCTTATTAGGTGCTAAGAAACTCTTCAACAAAATCTAATACCCCTTCACGATAAAAGTCTTAGAGAAATCAGGGATAAAAAGAACATACCTAAACAAAATAAAATCAATTCATAATAAGCCATGCCAACATCAAATTAAATGGAGAGAAATTCAAAGTGATTCTATTAAAATCAGGAACAAGAGAAGGCTGTCCACTCTCTCAATAATCAATATAGTACTTGAAGTTCTAGCTAGAGCAATAAAACAGCAAAAGGAGATCAAGAGGATACAAATTAAAAAGGAAGAAGTTAAAATGTTCCTATTCACAGATGATATAACTCTGTGTGTGTATGTGTGTGTGTGTGTGTGTGAGAGAGAGAGACAGAGAGAGAGAGACAGAGAGAGAGACAGAGAGAGACCCCAATAATTCTGCCTAGGTTCTCCTACAATAGATGAATATATTTTGTAAAGTGGCAGGACACAAGATTAACTTAAAAAAATCTGTAGCCTTCTTATATACAAATGATAAATGTGATGAGAAATAAATCAGAGAAACATTGCCATTTACAGTAGCCACAAATATAAAATATCTTTGGGGCAATGCTATCAAACAAGTGAAAGACTGTATGACAAGAACTTTAAGTCTCCAAAGAAAAAAATTGAAAAAGCTTTTAGCAAATGGAAATATCTCATGTTCTTGATAGGTAGGATCAACATAATAAAAATGGTTATCTTACCAAAAGCAACCTACAAAATCAATGAAATTCCCATCAAAATCCCAACACAAGTGTCCATAGACCTCAAAAGAACAATACTCAACTTCATATGAAAAAATGAAAAACCCAGGCTAGCTAAAAACAATTAATTCTGTACAATAAAGAAATTTCAGGAGACATCACCATTTCTGACTTCAAATTATACTGTAGAGTGATAGTAATAAAAAACAGCATGGTTTCAGCATAAGAACAGACATGTAGGCCAAGGAAATCAAATCAAAGACACCGATATGAATCCACACACTTATGAGCACCTGACTTTTAACAAAGAAACAAAAATGGTACAATGGAAAAGGAATTCATCTTCAATGAATGGTGATGTCATAACCAGATGTCAACATGTAGAAAGTAATAAATAAATTCATATCTGTTGCCATGAACAAAATTCAAGTCCAAGTGGATCAAAAACCTCAACATAAATCCAGTTCCATTGAACCTGATAGAAAAGAAATTGGAAAGTAGCCTTGAATTCCTTGGCACAGGAGACCATTCTCTAAATATGACAACAATAGCACAGACACTAAGAGCAACAATCCATAAATGTGACTTGCTGAAACTGAACAGCTTCAGTAAGACAAAGGATATGGTCAATAAAACAAAATAACAGCATGCAGAATGGAAAAAGATTTCCACCAACCACACATCTGACAGAGGCTTGATCTCCAAAATGTATAAAGGACTCAAGAAACTGAACTTCAAAATACAAAATAATCCAATTAAAAATGGGGTACAGAGTTAAACAGAGAAGTTGCAACAGAAAAATATGAAATGGCCAAAGACCTTTTAGGAAAATTGTTCAACGTCTTTAACCATCATGGAAATGCAAATAAAAACAACTCTGAGATATCATCTTACACATGTCAGAATAGCTGGATCAAAAATACTGAGGACAGCTTTTGTTGGAAAGGGTGTGAAGTAAGAGAAATACTACTCCACTACTGGTTGGAGTGCAAACTTGTACAGCCACTTTGAAAATGATCATGGGTGGTTTCTCAGAAAAATTGAGAATCTACCTTAAGTCCCTACTATTGGACAATACCCAAAGGATACTCAATCATACTACAAGGACACTTCCTCAGCAATGTTCATAGCAGCATTATTTATAATAGTGAGAACCTGTAAACAACTTAGATGCTCCTCAATTAAATAATGGATAAAGAAAATGTGGTACATTAACACAATGGAGTATTATTCAGCTGTAAAAACAATGACATCATGAAACTTGCAAGTAAATGGATGGAACCAGAAAAAACTATTCTGAGTATGGTAGCCCAGATTCATAAAAACAAAAAAAAATGGTATGTACTCATTTATAAGTGGATACTAGATATAAATCAAAGGATAACCAGACTACAATTCACAGCTCCAAAGAAGCTAGGTAATAAGGAAGACCTAAGGGGAATGAATGTATCACCCTGAGAAGTGGAATTAGATGAGATCTCCTTGTTAAACTGGGGATGAGGAAGGTCAGTAAAGGGGAGGGGATGGGTGATGAGAACATGAGGTGATGGGATGGTAACATTGGGGGGAAGAATTGAATGGGAAAGAAATGAAAGAGATCTCTTGATAGAGGGAGCCATTGTGGGGCTAGGAAGAAAACTGCTGCTAGGGAAATTCCCAGGAATCTACAAGGACAAACCCAGTTAAGATTCCTAACAATAGTGGAGAGGGTACTCAAGTTGTCATTCCCTTGCAATCAGATTGATGAATACGCCAACTGTTATCATAGAGCCTTCATCCAGTAACTAATGTAACCAGATGCAGAGTGCACAACCAAGCACCAGTTCAAGCTCCAGGAATCCAGTTGAAGAGAGGGAGGAGGGAATATCTGAGAAAGAGAGGTCAAGATCATGAAGGGGAAATCTTCAAAGACAATTGAACCAAGCTTGTGGGAACACATGAACTCCAGAGAAATAACTGTGGAACATCCAAGGAACTGAACTAGGCCCTCTTCATGTAGGATATAATTGTGCGCCCTGGTCTATCTGAAGGGCCCCAGGAAGAAGGATCAGGATCGAACTCTGGTGCATTAGCTAGCTTGTGGAAGCCCATTACCTATGGTGGAATGCCATTCTCAGCTTTAATGAAGTGGAGAGGGACTTCATCTTCTCTCAATGTGCCAGGCTTTGCTAACTTCCCATGAAATCACTTACCCTTTGGCAGGAGTGATGGGGTGGGCTGGGAGGGTGCTAAGCGGAGGGAGGAGAAGGGGTGGGAGGGAGAACTGTGGTTGCAATATAAAATGAAATTTAAGTCAACAAGTAAGTAAATAAAGAGATAAAATCTTTTTTTTTTCAAAAAAAGAAAGCATAATTCAGCTTTTGTTACTTTCATAACCATATCTCTCTGGAAAAGACACACACAAAAAAATAAAATGGCATCCTAAATAAATAAAACTCTGGAGCAGTAATTTTCAACCTTTCTCTTGATGTGGCCATTTAATACAGTTTCTTATGTTGTAGTGATCCAAGACATAGACTTGTTTCATTGCTACTTTATAGCTCTAATTTGGCTACTATTATGAATTGGAATGTAAATATCTGATATGCGGGATATTTGATATGCAAACCTGTTGTGTTCTTGACTCACAGGTTCAGAACCATGGATCGAGTAGGAATAAGCAGTAGTAAATAGACACTTCTGACAAAGTACATTTCAAGACAAAATTAGTGCAAACTAATCAACTACTCACTAGTAAAGAGATCAGTATATCAAACATGTGAAATGATATAAAATGCACACACTTAATGAAGAACATCAAATTTCATAATAAAAATTTTCTATAGAAAATAAAGATGCTAATAGATCCTCAATCCATAACAGTAATTGACTTTAGTACCCTAGTTCTCCTAATAGACAAAAGATTCATTCAGAAAAGTAATTTATCAAAGATACTTGATTCTTGTGGCTGGGAGCCCACAAGTGAATGAATTATTTTTTTTAAAGGTGTATATGCACAGTGGAATCTGTCACCACTCCAGAGGGTGGGAGCTAGGAGAATGAGACTGATAAAAGAGGCAGACTAAAGTCTAATGCAATCGTCATCTTTATTCAAGGCCTCAGAAAATGTATATGCAAGAGTTAAGAGAGGTGACCTAAATAAAGTTCTCATGAGTTCAAGCTGTATACAATCACAAGAACAGGCCACACATTACAAAAACATGTTTTACCATGCAGGTATAGAAAGGATAATTTAAACATTTAATTGAATAGCAAATATCAAATAACAAACAATAATAACTAAACTGAAGTAAACTTACTCCTATCTGCTACACATGGGAGAAGCCAAAACACATTCCAAGAACAACTGTATGTTTTAAAGAGGCTCGGGTGACTAAACCCTTGTCTTGTTTACTTACAGTTTTCTCACAAGCACTCAGAATTCTCCTCACTTGACTCCATTCCTGGACCATGTTCTGACAGAGTGCTATTCATCAATAAGAAGATTAAAATGATGTTCTTTGGAAAATGAAAGTAGATTTCACCATTGTAGTGAAATAAGGCCAACACAGAGACTAATGTTGCATATTTCCCCCAATCTGTGGAATGTAGCAAGAAAGACATGAAAACAATAAAGATACTATATAGGATAGAGGTTTGGGATCAAAGATAGAAAAAGCAGAGAATAATTACCAACACATTTTAAAAATAAAATTGTCATTCCATTGTGGGCTGCAGGGGCCATTGATGTAGGAGGCTCATCTGTTTATGTGCTACTTTCATTGATTAATAAAGAAACTGCCTTGGCCTTTTGATAGGCCAGCCCTTNTCGGGGTATAAGCTAGCCGTGCGGGAGCCGGGCAGGATGAAAAGCAGGGCCCGCGCTCCCCCTTTCACTACAGGCCATGAAGCAAATGCAGATACAGAAGAAAGAAGACTACTTGCAGGAATTAGTTCTTTTTCCTCTGTGTGTATCCCATGCATTGAGCACAGGTCAAGAGACTTGGCATTTAACTGTTAAGTCTTCTCACTATTTCCTAATTTAATTAATGATGTGTGCCAATGTTTGTTATATTCATGCATTAAAAATCAGTAAAACAGTACATACATAAAAATGTTCAAACAAATGTTCCAGTTTAGCAACAACTCTTGTAATTTCTACTTCTCAAAATAATCATCCTGTCTCACCCTATCATGACAGGGAAGAAAGTATAGTGTTCTGATATCCACATAAAACTGAAAGATGATGACTTCTTTGCCTGTATGCATTCCTATTAAAAAGTTTCTAGATTATTACTTTCATAAACATAAAAATATTAAAAAATATGTTAAGAAACCCAACAAATTCAACACAAGAATCATTCGTTATACATCTTTTTTTCTTAGTTCACCCCGACTTCCTTTTCCTTCCCTCTCCCTAATATCTACTCTCTTCCCTTTCATAGCTATTTTTAGTAAAATATATTTTAAAAGTATTATAGTTGTCTTCTTAACAGAAGATTTTTTTTAATTATCTGATGCTCAATTCGCTCTAATTAACAGTTCTTCTTGCTATCAGCTAAGGTGGCCTTCAATCACCTATAAGTAGAGAAAAGGGTAATTGAAAGTCACTACTGACCCAGAATCATATGTTCAAAGTATACTGGAGTTATTATGGCTACTGTGTGACATTTAAAACAGAAAGTAATATAAAAGATGCACTATTAGACATGATAAAACATTTATATAATTTTTATCTTTATCTTTAATTCTACAATGCATTACAGGTATAATTATGTCATAAAGTGTTTCAACCAAAACATAGTCTCCACAGATAAGTAGATAAATAAAAAAGAGAAATAATAAATTCTTAGGCTGACATTCATTGTACACCTTAACTTGGCCTTAATTCTCCTTCCTGGCTTCTTCTTCAATTTTGTTAGCATTGCTGATTCCTAATTAAGTGATCCTGAATATTCTCCCTTTTTCCTATATCCATGGATTTCTTAGCCTAAATATTTGTCTTTTTTTCTCCAAATTTTCACTTATTATTGGAAACTCAACTGCATCATGGTAGCAAATAACAATAAAAGGCCTATGATGCTTTTTGCTTCTAGGAAGAAAAACCAGTCAATCTCCCACACAACCATAAACACACACACACAAACACACACATGGCACTAGAAGAAAAATCTACATATTAAATTATTTTTATGTTAGTCATAGGTAACTCAGAATTTCTTTACAAGAGGATCTTTGGAAGGCAATAAAGATATATTTGATTAATTTTATAAAAAAATTAAGAGCTCTTTTGTGTGGCAAAAGTGTGTATACTTTATTATATGGGAACTTGGTGACAAAATATTAAAAAGAAACAAACTATAAGCATCTACCACGTGCTCCCTTGTGGCATCCCTTTCTCTGCAAGAATTACTTTGCATTCTTCAAAGTACAAGTCCTTTGAGTACACACACACACTCACAAACACACACACACACACAGAGGGGGGAGAACTAAATGGGTGGCCAATTGGTCACGAGATGCATTAGTATATTTGCCCTAAATAGAGTAGACTACACTATTCTACATGTCTTCAATGACTCTACTCCAAGGATCTCCTTCTTGGGGTGTCCTCTTGGCTCTTGGATCAATTAGACTAAGTCTTGACACACTAATATGCTGTGGCATATTTGTACGCCGTGTGAACTCATGGTGCTATGATTGGTGTAATAAAAAGCTGAATTTTCAATAGCTAGTGAGGAAAAACAGGCCAGACTTCTGGGAAAAAGTAAGGAACTCAGGATGTTTCTAGGTAGCAAGAGAGATGCCAAGGAGACACAGAGGGATTCAGACATAGAGAATTGGTGTGGGACAATTCTATATTCTGTCAATTATATTTTAAATAAACACTGATTGGCTAGTAGCCAGGCAGGAATTATAGGTGGGAAAACAAGACAGGAAGTAGAGGTGGGGCAATAAGAACAGGAGTATTCTGAGAAGAAGGAAGCTCTTTCCCCAGTACTGTCCAGACACTCAACAAACAGGATGTGATATGCCCCACCGAAAAAGGTACTGAGCCTTGTGGCTAACATAGATAAGAATAATGAGCTGTATAAGTTATAAGAGTTATTAAGAAACCTGAACTAATGGACCAATCAGTTTATATCTAATATAGACTCTCTGTGTAATTTTCTTTGGAGCTAAACAGCTGTGGGACCTGGTGGGCAGACAGAAACCCCCAACAAACAAGCCCTCATGTTACAGAGAATGAAAGAAAAGTAAAATCCATGAGTCAAAATGAAGATTATTATAAATGGGTTAAGTTAAAGTTATAAGAGCTAGTGGGATAAGCCTAAACCAGACTGAGCTTTCATAATTTATAATAATTCTCCATGCCCATTGTTTGGTATTGGCAGCAAAAAAAAAAGTCCAACTGCACTGGTGATACAGTAAGATGTTCTCTTTCTCTAGGTGCCTTTTCAGTGGGCCTTTTTGCTCTGCTTTGCACTTTTTGAAGTAATTTTAAGTCTATAGTCTAGCCTGCTGGTGCTAAAAAGGACTGAAATATGCCTTTAAATAAACAGAGTTCATCCCTTACTAAGTGGTTAAGGAGACTTCAAGACACTCATGAATCAAAAATATATAATGAAGTGCTATGTCCTCTAAGCTATCTGCTCTAGCCAGGGTCAGTTCTTGGATATCCAGACTTATAATCCTGTGTGCTACCATCACATTTCTTAATTCACCTACTCATTTATATATGTATGTATACAATTCATGCTTTTGAGTGCTTGCTTAATGACTATCAGTAATACTACTGACTGAGTGTTTTGTGACAGGGAAAGGAAAGCCACTGAATGTATTCTAGCAAAATACAGATTGAGAACAGAAGATAAGCTAAGATATTAGAAAGCCCAAGAGCTTGAACCTCAGACTGAGATGATATCAAATTCTATCACTAAATCTGCCTCAGCTTCTTGACACTTGTTTTCAATTTGTGGTCTTCTTTGTATGGTGGATGCACAGTGGGCTAGCAACAGCTGCAAGTATATGGACTACTCTCAGAACAACCAGAGACCAGAGGAGTTTTCCTCAAATGTTCTAGAAGAAATGTCTGACAGGAAAATTTGACTGGACTAATCTGGTCATGTGAAACAATCTTCATATTCTGAGGGACAGAGTCTCAAGAACAGCGAGTAGCCACATCTGGGTCAGAGGACTACTCTGGGAGGAAGGGGAAGGTTAGTACAAAAAATAAATCAGTAAGTGAGAAAGAGGAGTTTTGTAGTTATATGAGTAGAAAAGAAACTTGAATCACAAATAATATCACAAATAATGTGCATACACACAATTTATCTCATATATGAGCACTTATTTCTCATATTTTTATAGTTGCTTCACCATTAGTTTATTAAATGTCTGAGGAATGCAGTACACAAGAGAGCCTTTAATTAATTAATTATCATCTTCCTGGTTGGCATTCTTTAGAGAACCTTCTAGTCATGTCACTGATAGTTGCTATGCTAAGACTTGAGGATGTTACTCATAGTAAATGAGTCAGTTGTAATCAGCTGATGGAATAAATTACCTGAAGCAGAATGAAGGAGAACTCCAAGAAAGGAGAAGTCCAGTTGCTGTCCTTCCATGAAGACATGGACAGTGTTGCCTCTTCCTGAACACAGTGTGGTACACATAGAATAAGAACAGAATTCAAGCTAAGAAACAGAAAGCACAGCAGAAAACTCCCCTTAGGCTTGGTTTCTTGAAATTCCACTGGAGCATAAGAACTTATCATATCAGTCCTCATAAGTATGGGCCCCTAGTGTTAATTCAGAGATAGAGGCTAAGATGACTCACCCAAAGCCCATCCTAAATCACACTATCAACTTGTCCAGTCAATGAAGATATCAGACTTGAAGAAAAATCACTGGGCAGGACATATCAGGAAGCCAGAGATCATAGCTAAAGACAAAATTTAGCTTTCACTCTGGGTAAACTTAATTATTTACCACACAACAGAATTTTAACTTACAAATCCATGAAATTCCAAGTTACTTTACTGAAAATGAAATTTCACTTTTTCTCTTAAGTTATTAATAGAAATAATGAAAATAAAAGCTTGTCTATACAGGAATCTCATTATTATCTAGTGATTACTTCCTACTTTTCTCCAGTTTTTCTGTTAAGCAAAGGACAAATGAAGCATGTATCAGGGACTTAGGACTATAATCTATTAGATTTTGTTCTTTTGCTAAACATGTCTGGTTAATCTTTGATAACTGCTCAAGCTATTACCAAAGTGTTTGTACAAAACTAACATTATATTCTTGTTAATCTGTGCCAAATAATGAAAATTTATATTTTCATACAAATTGTCCACTTTGCATCTAGTCTAGGCAGCTCCATACTCCATGACACAAGAAAGCATCATGATATCCAAGAGGAGTCCCACTGATGGCCCAGTTATGGATAATGTAGAAGAAATCAGAGGCCTCTACCAAGACCTCTACCATTGCAATGAACATATGCAAATAAAGCTCTATGGGTCAAAGGGTTTACCTCATGACTCTCTATGTCACACTACTGCTTCCATGATGAGGTTGATTTTTCTTTTAATTTTTATTTTATTTTATCAGGTGGGGGATGTTTCAAGGGCTTAGAGCAGATACAAAGGAGGACCAGAAAATGAATGGAATTGGGATGCATGATATGAAATCTACAAAGAATCAATAAGAATTTTATAAAATGCCAAGAATCCTTAGAAGTGTGTTTTGAGAACCATTGTTCTCACATGAGATCTTCCAAAGAGACTGTTAATATTTTCTGGCCACAAAATCGCTTACCTCACCTTGGGCTTCAGGGATTCTGTTTAATGTCTACTTGGCCTCTCTTGCTATTATACACTACCAGCATAGCTGACACTTGCCAACAAAAGTGTTCCTGAGATGGCAACTTCGTGATAGGAAAAAATAATATCTTCAACAGATGGTATGTCTTCAGAGACTATAATTAAGCATTTTGCTTCAGAGTTTAAACCGTCAATGGATAGACCCTGGTATTACTTTGATATTTTAAATTTTAGCCAGGTTCACATCTTGGGACAACCAAGCAACATTTCCATATAATCTGTACACTGTCAGGTGGTAGATAACTCTCCTTATTCCTTATTCATTGATTCATCTATCTATGATAGTCTGATGCCTTAACCAGGTACAAAAAGAAAATACAGCATTGCCCTCAAAATCTATTCTACTTATACCTTATATTCTATCCTTCAGAGATTCTTTGTTTTATTTTTAAGGGTCAATTTATGTTTTAGACTATTTTGTAATTTATCCACAGGATGACTGGAAACCTTTGCAAGGTAAGACGTGTAAGTGCTGAACTCAGAAAGCCCTCAAGTTATAAGTTCTCTGCACAGAGCTGCTAGGTCAGAGTTGTTTCAGGATGATAAAAGTTCTTCCCAAAGCTTTTATGCTTTTAATTTTATCACAGAAAATACCAAGGTTTGTGCTGCCTCTTCATGAAGCCTCCAACTTGTTATTGCTTACTGAGCATTGACTGAATATAAATTAAAATTAAACAAGCAATTACAAGGCAAATTTTGTCATGTAATTAAATGTTTATCATATCCTCACTAACATCAGTTCAATCTGACCTTTACTTGTTCTGACTAAACATATAATCATCAACCTCCATCTAACTGTTTTATTTTCAATACCATTCTACATTCCAAAAAACAATTCCAAGGCTTCCATGTTTGTTTTCTATTAATCCCCTGCAAATTTTAGAAAATAAGATCCCTCCTTAACATAACTCCTCCTTTGAAGGAGTAAGTACAACTGTACTTTCATTCCAATGCCTTGGGCGTGGTCTAACATATAGGGGAGTTCGATAAATATTTGTTAAGAAACAAAATCAGTAAGTGATAAGTAAAATACAGGTATATCAATAATGTCAAAGATTAACTTTTGAGCTATTCTGTAGATATAAGTTTTTGTCCTGCCTAGTCCCAAAGCCATTCAGTCCCAAATAAACATATAGTGGCTTATATTAATTATAAACTCTTTGGTTTGGTGCTAGGGCTTTTTACTAACTAGTTCTTCCGACTTGAATACCCCCATTATTCTTGAATATGTTTAGCCCATGATTTGGTACCTTTTATCATTAAGGCATTCTCATCTTGCTTTCTTTGTGTCTGGATGGTGACTGTGTTATGGATTTGATTCTTTAAGAGGAAAGCCACGCCCACTCCCAGTGACCCTGCCCACCTCCCCTGCCATCCTAACTCTTTCTCCTTCTCGCTCTCTCTCTCCTCCCCCTCTCTCCCTCTCTCTCGTGCTCTCTTTCCTTCTCTCTCACTCTCTCTCGCTCTCTCTCTCCTTCTCTCTCTCGCTCCCTCCCTTTCTCTGCACATGTGCCCTCTCTTATTCTCTTCCCTCTACCCCCCTTTTTAAGTAATAAATCCAATTCTATTCCATACACTGTGTCTGCCCACGTGT
>LOEQ01007067.1:46545-66919 GCA_001685075.1 Bramus lutescens | reverse complement strand
GGTATCTCAGCGGCTATTGGCTGAAGGAGCGGAAGGAGCTCCCGCAACAGTAATCTGTCTACCTGAGCTTCGCAGGACCGTGACTAGCGTACTGTGATGCTGTAAAGAGCCAGGGATTTGCAT
Source organism: Bramus lutescens (assembly GCA_001685075.1). Classification (NCBI taxonomy): domain Eukaryota; kingdom Metazoa; phylum Chordata; class Mammalia; order Rodentia; family Cricetidae; genus Bramus; species Bramus lutescens. The sequence continues at coordinate 66,796 of LOEQ01007067.1, read as the reverse complement.
CTATCCATTTAACAAACACTTTATGGGTTCATGGTTAACCATTTCTAGCCTAGTCATGTATAGTATTGAGAAATAAAATACTTAAAATATACTGTCAAACCCAAGTGTCTAGAAAAGGCCTTTCAGGCTGTAGTCTCTGCACCCAGCATGTGGGATGCTGCCTGAATGCAGATCCCTGCCACTATCCCTAGAGATTTGATTTCATAGACTCAGAAATCTGCTTCAACCAAGTAACCTCGGTGATTTTGAGGCATGTAATGCTAAGCCCTTAGGAAACACTGATATGGAGATCTGTATCTGCACAGGTACATGAGTGGTGTAGTTACAAAGGCCGCACATGCAGATGGGTACTGTGGTTGACTTAATGTTCTTCTCTTGATGCCTTGGGATTCTTGGTATTTTGTTAGCAAAGGAGTTCTGTATTTCCTGAAAATTGTGTATCCAGTCCTGTGAACAAGCCTCTGCTCTCTCTCACTGAGATGCCTTTTCAAGCATGAGTGCAGTTATTAAGCAATCCTTTATGGCCTAGTGACATTAGGCCGAGCCTCTAAGGCCTCTTCTAAACTTTTAAATATGTACAGCTGTTATTCATTTCAAGAGCCAGATTAGAAAATCATACTATACATATTTTTCATGGAATTAAATTTTAATTCCTTGTCTGAGCATGTCTATGTTATCCTAACACACTTTTCTTCCCTCTAGGATGGCACGAAACAGAAAAGAGAGAGGAAGAAAACAGTGTCATTCAGCAGCATGCCGACAGAGAAGAAGATCAGCAGTGCAAGTGACTGTATCAACTCAATGGTTGAGGGTTCTGAACTCAAAAAGATTCGCTCAAACTCCAGGATTTATCATCGGTATTTTTTGCTGGATGCTGACATGCAAAGCCTGAGGTGGGAGCCATCTAAGAAGGATTCTGAGAAAGCCAAGATTGATATAAAATCTATCAAGGAAGTTAGAACAGGGAAAAACACAGATATATTCCGCAGCAATGGTATTTCTGAGCAGATATCTGAAGATTGTGCATTTTCAGTCATATATGGAGAGAATTATGAGTCACTTGATTTGGTTGCCAATTCTGCAGATGTTGCGAACATCTGGGTAACAGGACTCCGATACTTGATTTCTTATGGGAAACATACACTCGATATGTTAGAAAGTAGTCAAGACAACATGAGGACTTCTTGGGTTTCACAAATGTTTAGTGAAATTGATGTAGATGATCTTGGACATATAACTCTGTGTAATGCTGTGCAGTGTATCAGAAACCTCAATCCTGGTTTAAAAACAAGCAAAATTGAGCTTAAGTTCAAAGAATTGCATAAATCAAAGGACAAAGCTGATACTGAAGTCACAAAAGAAGAATTTATTGAGGTTTTTCATGAACTTTGTACTAGACCTGAAATTTACTTCCTTTTAGTTCAGTTTTCAAGCAATAAAGAATTCCTTGATACCAAGGACCTTATGATGTTTCTGGAGGCAGAACAGGGTGTAGCACATATAAATGAGGAGATAAGCCTTGAAATTATTCACAAATATGAGCCATCCAAAGAAGGTCGGGAGAAGGGCTGGCTCTCCATAGATGGGTTCACTAATTACCTGATGTCCCCTGATTGTTACATATTTGATCCAGAGCATAAGAAGGTCTGTCAGGACATGAAGCAGCCCCTGTCTCATTACTTTATAAACTCCTCTCACAATACATACTTGATAGAGGACCAGTTCCGGGGCCCCTCTGACATCACAGGCTATATCCGCGCACTTAAATTGGGTTGCAGGAGTGTTGAATTGGACGTATGGGATGGGCCAGATAATGAGCCTGTGATTTACACAGGCCATACCATGACCTCTCAGATAGTCTTCCGCAGTGTCATCGACATTATCAACAAGTATGCGTTCTTTGCTTCTGAGTATCCTCTCATCTTATGTTTAGAAAATCACTGTTCTATTAAACAACAGAAAGTGATGGTTCAACACATGAAGAAAATCTTAGGAGATAAGCTGTATACAACATCACCCAACATGGAGGAGTCTTACCTACCATCCCCAGATGTCCTGAAAGGGAAGATACTAATCAAAGCAAAGAAGCTGTCTTCAAATTGCTCTGGTGTGGAAGGGGATGTTACTGATGAAGATGAAGGGGCAGAAATGTCTCAGAGGATGGGGAAAGAGATTGTGGAACAACCCAACCAAGTGCCTGTGAAGCGCTTTCAGCTTTGCAAAGAATTGTCTGAACTGGTCAGCATCTGTAAGTCAGTCCAGTTCAAGGAATTTCAGGTGTCGTTTCAGGTGCAGAAGTACTGGGAAGTGTGTTCATTTAATGAAGTGCTTGCTAGCAAATATGCCAATGAAAACCCCGGGGACTTTGTAAATTACAATAAACGTTTTCTTGCCAGGGTCTTTCCTAGTCCAATGAGAATTGACTCTAGTAACATGAACCCTCAAGACTTTTGGAAATGTGGGTGTCAGATTGTAGCCATGAACTTTCAGACTCCAGGACTCATGATGGATCTGAACATCGGTTGGTTTCGGCAGAATGGAAACTGTGGCTATGTTCTTCGGCCGGCCATCATGAGGGAGGAAGTCTCCTTCTTTAGTGCCAACACAAAGGACTCTGTCCCTGGAGTTTCACCTCAGTTGCTCCACATCAAAATTATCAGTGGCCAGAACTTTCCCAAGCCCAAAGGGTCAGGTGCCAAAGGTGATGTAGTAGATCCTTATGTATATGTGGAAATCCATGGAATCCCTGCTGACTGTGCAGAGCAAAGGACAAAAACTGTAAACCAGAATGGAGACGCTCCCATTTTTGATGAAAGCTTTGAATTTCAAGTCAACCTCCCTGAGCTGGCCATGGTGCGCTTCGTTGTGCTGGACGATGACTACATTGGGGATGAGTTTATTGGCCAGTACACGATTCCCTTTGAATGCTTGCAGACGGGCTACCGCCATGTTCCCCTGCAGTCTTTGACTGGAGAAGTCCTCGTCCATGCTTCTTTGTTTGTCCATGTTGCCATTACTAACCGAAGAGGAGGCGGGAAACCTCATAAGAGGGGCCTTTCTGTGAGGAAAGGGAAGAAGTCCCGGGAATATGCTTCTCTGAGAACATTATGGATTAAAACTGTAGATGAAGTGTTCAAGAATGCCCAGCCACCCATACGGGATGCCACAGACCTGAGAGAAAACATGCAGGTGTGTGTTCATGTTTAGATCTCTACTTGCATGTCTATGCTTTGTGGGTGTTTATTTTTTTGCAATAGTGTATTTAATTTTCAATACTTTGTAAATTGCAACTTATTGTTAGAATGTTTATTAATTGTCTCATTTCTCATTGTTTAAACTTCCAGAGCTGTAGTTGTTGAACTGTTGATTGCATGCTAGAATAAACTGGTCTTGTTGCTGACTCATAAGCTGCTTACCCATGCTCCTCTTATGACCGGTCAACAGCTATGTTTTTGTTTGTTTGGTTTTTGTAGTTGTTGTTTGTTTTAACACAGTGTACATGGGAATCTCTGATATTGTTAAATATTATTATTTCTTAGACTGAACACAAATTGATGACCTATCAAAAAGTAGATTGGTTAAAGTAAAAGGGATGTGTTCCAAATCTTTCTTTTGGAACTCTTGTACTTGGGATCATTTAAATGAGCCACTATTCTTTTGATTTTAGAGGATAGATAATTGTTTACATAAAATATTTATGATAACTATATTTATGAAAGTCTTAAGATGAAAACATGTTTCAGAGCAGTCAGTCAGGAACTGTGCCTGATTAAGGATGGACGACGCATCTAGCTGTGGTCTAGGACTGGTCAGTAATGTAGGAGGCCATAGCAGTGTGTGCTAGGTATAAGATGTTTATTGTTTAAAAAAGAATTATTTTTAGTTTATAAGTATGAATGTTCTGCCTGCGTGTTTATCTGTGTGGCACATGCATGCCTGGTGCCCACAAAGCCCAGAAGAGGGTGTCAGATCCCCTGGAGCTGTAGAGAGATAGATGGTTGTGACCTGACATGTGAGTGCTGGGACTCAAACCCAGGTCTTTCTGGAAGAGCAGCCAGTGCTCTTAACCACTGAGCCATTTTCCCTCCCGTTTGTTTGCTCTTAAGCCACTGTTCTAAAAATGGCATTAGCAGTAACTCCTATCCCAGGAAACACTTTCAGTATATGTTTCCTCTCTAGTTCTGCTGCTACTTCTGGAATAAGAACAGTTGCCTGCAGTAAGGATATCCATGGTCCTCATTTGGTCACAGAATAATGGAAACTGGAAGGGTTTCTCCATTGTTAAGCGTACAGGCATTTTGGCAAAACCTCAGTTCCAAAATAAACAACATTGTCCCCTGTCTGTGGCTGTTGTTGTGCATATGAAACATAATTCCCTTTGGAATCTGTTAAGGCTCAACTATCATGCCTTCAGGGCTTGTCTGCCCTGAACCCCACTGAGCCATCTGCATAGGCAGGCAGGCTGGCTGTGAGAGTGTAGTGGGACCAATAGATGTCAGCCTGCCCTCTGGGGACTGTGCTGTGGGTAGGGTGGGTGGTAGAAAGGGAAACTACAGGCTGAGGTGGCAGATGCAGGATGGGCTGTGAAGAAAAGCCAGGACTTATCCCAGACTGCTTGGGGGAGCACACTTTAGATATCACAGTAATTTATTTCTATACATGGTCACAAAATAAGTTAGAACAAGATGATGCATAGCTTGATGGCCATGTTTAAAGCAATATTAATAAAAATGAAATGTTTAAATTCAAAATTATTTCTATAACATGGATTACTTAGGAGCATAAATCTCTAGATCTGCTTCTTCTAGCCACCTGTTCTGTCTACAAAGGGCACAAGCATGCCTGGAGTCACACTCCTGACTCATAATCTGGGTAAAATCCCCATTGTATATGTATGTATACATACTTAGGACACACACACAGAGGCACGCACACGATATGCGATTTTTAGAATGGCTTATAGGCTGTGGTTCAGTTAGAATAACAATGATTATCTACCAGTGGAAGGTCCAAGAATCAAGTTAATTGTTCAGTCCGTCAGACTGGATGTCTCAGCTGTTTTTAAACATACACTGGAATCCTGAAGAAGTAGACTCTAATGCCAGTGAAGGAATGAATTTGCTAGTGAGAGGAAGAACAAGCTGTCAAAGAGAGAGAAAGCTTCCTTCTCCCCTGCCCTTTATATAGATTTCCAGTAGAAGGTGTGGCTGGGATTAAAGGTGTACCTTCCCACCCCAAAATATCTGAATTAAAAGTTTATCTTTCCACTTCAAACATCTGGATTAGAAGTGGGTCTTCCCCCAAGTGGTGGTGGTGCACTCCTGTAATCCCTGCATTTGGGAGGCAGAAGCAGGCGGATCTCAGAGTTCGAGGCCAGTCTGGTACACAGAGTTTCAGAACAACCGAGGCTATAGAGAGAAACCCTGTCTCAATAGACAAACAAACAAATAAATAGATAAAAAGAAGTCGGTCTTTACACTCCAAATTATTTAATTAAGAAAAACTCCCTCACAGGTGGGCTCAGCCATTTGAATTTTAGTTAATTCCAGATGTAGTCAGGTTGACAACTAAGAATCACCATCACAATGACCCCCTAAGGGCCTCTTTTCTGTTTTGCAGAATGCAGTGGTGTCATTCAAGGAGTTGTGTGGCCTCTCCTCAGTGGCCAACCTCATGCAGTGCATGCTTGCAGTGTCACCTCGGTTCCTGGGCCCGGACAACACCCCCCTGGTGGTCTTGAACCTTAGTGAGCCCTACCCCACCATGGAGCTGCAGGCCATTGTGCCTGAGGTTCTGAAGAAGATTGTCACAACTTATGACATGGTGAGTCCTCTTGGTCCTGTTCTTGGGGAGAAGGGCATTTTAGGATACCACAGCAGATGGATGAGCAGCCTTTGCTGACTGTTCCTTCCTGTCTCGTATGTCCTGCGTGGGCGGGCTTATGCTGAGTGTCTCCCCTCACTCTTCATTCTGTTAGACAATTCTCTTACAGTTTTTATAACTCTGAGAGAAATTTTTTCCTATTGTGTGCTTGTGTGTAAGGGATGGAGGGGCGATGGAGCGGGAGCCATATCGTGTGTGCCAGGGTCAGAGGACAACTTTCAGGACCTGTTTCTCTCCTGATGTGGAGCCAGTGGCTGAACTCCTCAGGCTCACAAGGCAAAACTTGTAACTGCTCAGCTACTTCCCAGGCTTGCTGAGGAAGAATTTAATTCATGAACAGCTCTTTACTTCAAATTCCTAGTATAGGTGAGGCTGTTAGAACCCGTGTGTGTATCGGCAGTCTGACAGTGCTGGGTGTTTCTCCTGGGTGGGGCACTGATATCCAGGGGTGAGTGCTGTGCCACTACCTCCTCCACCTGAGAACACTAGCTCAGGCCATAGGAAGAAAATGAAAATTAAGTTTCCTCTGATACATCTTGTGTGTTTGAGGGGAAGGTAGGATTGGCATCATTCATCCTATCCAAAAGATTTTTGACTGTTTTGGTCTGAAAGCTATAATTTAAAGGAGTTTAGGTGATTCAAGGGAAATACAAACATCTTGGTTTAGCATTTCCCACACTGTGTTATGCAGAATCGTGTTTTCTGAGGATATTAATAAACATCCCATGGGGTGCATAGAGAAGCAGTTTGGGGAAATACTCATCTGAATGAAACTAGTCAGAGGTCATTACTGTCTGCCTTCTTAGTCATTCCAGGACACCGGCCTGTGGGATGGAGCCACCCACAGTCAGGGTAGCTTTTCCTTCCCTTGTTAAACCCAGGGATGTGTTTCCATGATGATTCTAAACCCTACCAATTTGTGTGGAGATCAGCCATAACACATTGTACCAAGTGTTTACCCTCCCTCGCATTTCAGTTTAGATCTCATGGAAACTTAAGATATACAAGAGACTGAGCATTTCCTGCTGGAGACAAGATGCAGAGAAAATCACCCAATGGCGGGAATGCTTAGTTTTGAAGAGAAGGTTAAACACACCTAAGAGAGCAGAGGGGTAACCAATTCCAGAACATTTAATCAAAAAAGGTATCTTAAAATTCCATGGAAGTAACAAAATGAGTACAGATTGTTCAGTAATATCCCTTATTATTAATGGTCTTATTCCCCCAATTAGAAGATACATAATAACAGATTGGACTGGAAAACATCCAATGAAATAAAAGAAGTAATTAAGATTTTTCCTAATTAAAAAAAGCATAGGGCCATATGTATTCAATAAACAAGTTTTACCAGACTTCCAAAGAGTAACACTGGTATTAATTCCATAAAATAGAAAAGGAACAAAAGCCCCAAGTTATTTTTTAATTATAATTTTTTTGAGATTAAGGAAAACTTTTATTAGCTATATACATCTGACAGAGGGTTAATTTATAAAGTATACAAAGAATTTAAAAAAAGTTTAAACATCAAGAGAACAGTCAACCCAGTTTTAAAAAATGGGGCTTGGAACTAAACAGGTTTCAAACTATAAAATACAAATAGCTGGTTCTATAGGAGGCCTCCCCCGGGATTTTTCACGAAGTAACGAACCCCGCTGGCTCGGGTTAGATATCAGGAAATGCAAATTATACCTGTTTTGAGAGTTTATGTTATTCAGTCTTAATGGCAAATATCCAAAAGACAAACGATGTCCAGGGCTGGCCTGGACATAAGGAAAGGGCACACTTATTCATTGCTTGTGGGTGGTGACTGGTACAGTTCCGATTATAAAACACTACATGCGCTTTAGCTGTAGCTCCTTCCTTAGTGCTTGAAGGTGCTGGAAGTAGTCACAGATGCCACCTAGCTAGGAACTGTGCAAGCTGCAGCTGTCAGCCGTGCAATCATGACATGAGTGCTGTGGCAGTGACCAGACACTTCCTGATTGGTGTAAGGCCCACTCCATGAGATGGAACCCATCCATCAGACCACCTTCAGTGCCAAGAACCCGTGGTAGATGGGCCCTTGGAGAGATTCTGCTACTATTATTTGCTAAATGGACATACTATTAAACCCACTCCTAATGAGTTGTCGCTATAGTCACAGGTTAGCACATCTCTCAACACTTATCAGAGAAGCTTCTATTTGTCGAGAAGGTGACTATCACATAGATTCACCATTTGTCAGGGTGCAGAGAATAAAGTGTTATAGAGTACTTAGCCCTGAATGGGACATGTGTAACACACCCCTTCTCCTAAGACTCGGGGATATTTCAGAAGAGGAGGTAGGAAGATTATAAGAGCCCAAAGTGGTAGGTGAGTTCAGCAAAGCCGTGTTTTCCAGACACAGCGGGGTAGTTGCACATAAGAACTCACAGTAGTTGTGACATCATGCTCAAGACGTTTGCAAGCTCAGGATTGACAAATTCCCAGGATAGAGGGGGCAGGTGGTCAGGAAGTTATACCCACTGACCATGGGACTTTAGAAGTGTGGTCCTGTAAAGTCACACACCCACAACACTGATTGGGTCGGATGTGTTAAAACTATGCTGCTGCAGAATTCAGTGGTGTGGAATGAGTGGGAGGGTCTGGGAGGAGTTGGAAGAGAGGGGAATATGATCAAAATGCAATGCATGAAATTCTCAGAAAGTCAATCAAAAATATTTTTAAAAAGAAAGAGAATAAAAAGGCCAAGATTAAGTCTGTCTGAAGTCACTGGGGATTGAGGGTTCTTTTTGGTTTTGGTTTTTTGTTTGTTTTGTTCTTTTTTTTGAAAGATAAAACAAAACAAAGTTGGGTGAGTAGGAGTGTCAGGGAGACACTGGGAGGAGTTGGGGAGGGAAACATGATCACTGTATTGTATGAAAAGTTGTTCTTTAAATATGTGAAGTGAAAATCCTCTTCATGCAACGGTGTTGGCACTGAGAGCAGCAGCACAGATGTGGCTTTGTGTGCCTTCTCCTGCTGTTGCTGCACTCAGTGAGGACATTAGTTAGGTCTCACAGCACAGCCTGCTAGTCCCCTCTCCTCGTGACCCCTTTTCGCACTTTTCTTGAAGAGCTGCTTTCAATCAGAGGAGTCGCTTGTGATGACACTAACAATGAGGAACAAAAAAAAGAGAAAGTGTCTAGAGCATGATTGACCTAAAGAGAGGGAAGAGGGAGAGAGGGGGAGTGGAGGAGGCATAATTCGGAATATGAATGCATCTTGCAAAAAGATCAGAAAGACATAGTCTGTAATTTAATTTGATGGCTGGAGAGGCTCAGCAAGTGACAGTCCCAAAAGCTGCACACCTGAGCTGCTCCAAGTGCTTTCAGTTGCCAGTGGGAAGGAGACGTTTTTAAGGTGGTGTGATGACAACTTCCCACGTGTCGTCCGTGGCAGGGACATTAGAAACTTCTGTGTTATAATGCTTCAGGGCCCACACACAGGAGATTATATGACTCTTTCTGATCGAGTTTTGTAGCTTTATGTGTCTTCACAGAATCCATCATGTGACAACTGCATGGTTCCTCTCATCTACGGAATCTAGCAAATAATGTATGTGCAAACATAAACAAATGTGCCTGCAGATACAGAATAACATAAAAAAGAACAAGAAAGGCTAAATATTAGAGGATGAGGAAGGACTGACTAACTGTAGGCAGTGGGCTTGAGTTCTGAAAGAGGATGCAAACTAATTGTTTATCTAGTTTTAACTCTATTGTAGATTTTTCATTTTTTGGTGGCAGATAAGTACATAAAATATATTTTATAATGAAAGAATAAAATCCAATGTGAAGCTTCACAGCTTCCACTCTTTTTTCATTAAATTTTTTTCATTTATTTTACATACCAACCATAGTTTCCCCTCCCTTCTCTCTTCCTGTTCCCTCCCCACACCTCCTGTCTACCCCCTACCCCCCACTGTTCTTTCTCCATTCAGAAAGGGGCAGGCCTCCTATGGGAGTCAACAAAGTATGACTACCAAGTTGAGGCAGGACTAAGCTCTCCCACTGCATCAAGGCTGGGTGAGGCATCCCAGCATGGGGAATAGATTCCAAAAAGCCAGCTTATACCTCAGGTCCTGATCCCATTGCTAGGAGCCTCACAAACAGAGCAAGCTACACAACTGTCACCCACATGCAGAGGGCCTAGGTTGGTCCCATGCAGGTTCCCTGGCTGTAGGTGCAGAGAGTCCGTAAATTCCTGCTAGCTCAGGTCAGCTGTGTCTGTGGGTTCCCCATCATGATCCTGACTCCTTCTTGCTCATATAACCCCTCCTTCTTGTCTTCAACTAGACTCCAGGAGCTCACCCCAGTGCATGGCTGTGGATCATTGCATCTGCTTCCATCAGTTACTGAATGAAGGTTCCCTGATAATAATTAGAGTAGTCACCAATCTGATTACAGGAGAAGCCAGTTCAGACACCCTCTCCACTATTGCTAGGAGTCTTAGCTGGGGTTATCCTTGTGGATTCCTGGGCGTTTCCCAAGTACTGGGTTTCTCCCTAACCCCAAAATAGCCCCCTCTATCAAGACATCTTTTTCATTATTTTTCCCTCCATACCACTTCCTACTTGATCAACCGGACTGCTCATATTTCTGGCCCCCCCATCCTTTCCCTCACACCCCCATGTCTCCCCTTCCTTCAGTTTACCCAGGAAATTTCGTATTTCTGTTTCCTAGGGTTTCCATGCATCCCTCTTGTTACCTCCTTTTTCCTTACACAGCTTCTGTTCTGCATGGCTCCTCTACCTGTACAGAAGTTCAGTGAGCTGTAGAATCTTTGTGTCTGCTTAATCTGTGATTTTTTTATTTGCTACCTTTTTAATAATAAAGTTACAAAAACCTTTATTTGCTTGTTGTCCCCAAAATGTTATATTAATATCAATATCACAATATAAAACAAACTCCAAACTTTAAAAGTCTCACAACCTTTAAAAGTTCACCTCTTTAACATTCAAAGTGACTCTCAACCCCTAAGCCTCTCCAAAATGTCTAGATCTCTAAAATAGCCAGTCTCTGCAAAACTCCAGAGTCTCTTTAAAAAGTTCAGATCTCTCAACTGTGAGCTCATAAAGTAGAGGAAATAAGTCAAATACTTTGTTCAAGAGGGAAGAAGCTGGTCACAGTTGTAATCAAATCGTAGTAAAATCAAAGTCAGGTGTATATAAACTCTAGTGCTTGAGCAAGACTGAGGCCTTTTAGCGTTCCCCTGGGCTTTAAAGGGGCATAGCACCGACCGCTGGTCTCCTGGCTCAAGCCAGCTCCACTTCATAACTGCTGCTCTTCTTGGTCCCGTGATCTTTGAATCTCTAAAATAATGGGGTCTCCTGCATCTTCTCCAGTGACCTTCTGACCTTCAGGGGCTCTAACCTGCCACAGGATGCCAAGCCTCAGACTCCTCCCATGACCCCTTCAGTCTTGGAATTTCACAGCTGCTCTGGCTGCACCTTCCCCAGTGTTCTGTCCTGGCTTCTCACAGGACCAGATCAGTTGCTCTTCAGGCCTCCTTCGTATCTTGAGAAGTAGCGCTACTGGAAGCCTCTTACACATTACCAGTTTCAGCTGCCAGCAGGAAGCATAGCTTCTGTCACCAGAGCTCTGTGTGCTGGCTTAATGAACTCTTCCCAGATTTCACCCCAATGATGATAGTCTTTTCTTAATCACAGATGGTTCTTCAACCCCAGCTGACCAGTAGATTGCCCCCAGAAAAGCAAAGATTTCACTTTGTTGCTTTAATTCAGAATATTTAACAGCTCCAATAGAGTCTTTAAGAAACTCTCAAAACTTCCCTCCGAAGTTTCACAATCTAGGTCTCTGTTATCTACATTTCTCTTAGCACCTTTCCAAGAGCTCACACAGAAGAGCCCACTGAGCTCTGAACACTCCATGCCTTTTCCAACCCAAAGTTCAGCTGCTACCACAGCTCTCCCGAAACCTGTGTTCAGGTTTGTCACAGCAATACCCCATGACCTGTACCAGTTTTTCAGTTAGGATTTCTTTTGCTGTGATAAAACGCCATGGTCACAAGTACAAGTAGGTTGGCGAGAAAGGAGATTATTTCATTTTATGGTTTGTAGTCCGTCATCCAAGGACAGGAAGCTGAAGGCAGTAACTGGAGCAGAAGCCATGGAGCAACACTGCTTACTGCCTTGTTCCTCATGGCTTAATCAGTCTGCTTTCTTGTAGCATCCAGGACACTGGAGTAGCACTGCCCACAATGAGCTGGACTCTCTCAGATCAATCACCAGTCAAGATAATGTACCACAGGCTTGCTCACAAGGCATCCTGGTGGGGTCATTTCCTTAATTGAGGGAACCTCTTTAAAATGGTCTAGCTTGTGTCATACTGATAAAAACAAACAAACTAGCCAGCACAACCATAGAGCAGTTTTTGTCATTTAATTTCAGTCTTTGTCACCATTAAGGGAATCAGCATGTTGTCAGATGATTTCATCGGATATGACGATCTGATCAGTGCTGTAACCGAAAGTCCAAATTTGAAATGTTGCAGATTTGGGGTTCTTAAATTGGAGATGGACAACTAATAAAGTGTATGAAAATATTTTAAAATCTGAAACACTATGTATGGTTTTAGACATTTTGGGTGAGAGATAGTCAACCTGTGTGAAGCAAGCCAGTGTATTGTCCAACATAATGCTAGCACTCAAAGTCTAAGGAACCTAGAAATTGATAGGTGCATTGCTGCCCAGTCATATCTGTGAGTGGCCAGCTGGAGCCTGTTGTTGGCACATTTCTACTTCTTGGGAGATTTCGTTTGCTCCAGGACTTACAAGAGAATTCGTGGGGTAGTGATGTGAGACCATGCATTTGAATAGGGTCCCTATAGTTTTGCTTCTTTGTTCAGAACCCTGGTATTACTTTCTAAAGTGGCAGAGAAGGATTACTTATTTTTTCAAGCATTTTGTTTGCATTAATGTTGTCGAATCTGTATCTGGGGACACACATACACAATTTATCAGAACCTGAAGCTCAGAAGTCACCTTACACTTTAGAGAAAGCACTAAAGGGACAGCAGTCTTCTGCTCTTCCTGTGCGAAGAGCAGAAAATCAGTCTTGTGCTGCCATCAAAGCACATACTGAATACTAGATTTTATTCTTGCTTAATTCCTTCACAGCTTATAGCTTTTGTTTTTGTAAAGAAGAGTGGAACTTGATCTTTATTTACAGAACATTGCAGGCTATGAAATTCTGCACAGAATAGGAAATGCAGAGGACAGCTTCACATGGCTTATAGCTGCTCCAGTACAGTCCTTTCTTTAAGGGCTCCAATACCAAACCACATTTAAAAAGAGTCCTCAGACAGCAGTAAGGGAAATTTATGAGGAACACAGGATGTAGCTAACAGCTCTGTTCCTCAGGTGGACATTAGAAGTTAAAGGTCCTGGGGGCCCATCCTGATCTTGGAAGGCAAAGCCTTCAGAGGTTAGTTTCTGGCACAACATTTGGGTCTTTTTGTCCCTCCACTGAGAAGTACTTCTCAACTAAGCCTAGCAAGGCCTTGTCTACAGCCATTTTCATGGCTCTTCAATTTTGCTGAGGTTTTTGCACTTGTCAATTGTTATACTGGGTTTCTCTGTCTCACCTAGTTCCTCAGCAGCCTGAAAGATATTTGAAATGGCATCAAGAATAACCAGAATATTTTTGGTATCTTCTGCACTTAAGAGGTTCATCAGAGGTTCTTTTATGCCACAATGAACAAGATACACAATCTGTTCAACAGTCCTACCATTTGTATAGTTGGTTACAGCCCACACAGCTTCCCTCTGGGTCTTAAAGTCTGCCTTCAAGAGGCACCAACAAGAAATAACACTAACATGATTCACAGCTTGCTGTATCTGGTCCTGACTCTGATGTTTGAGATTGGTCAGGTGACCTCCTTATGAATGTTAGTTTTGGGGTTTGTTAGCAGGCTGGGAAACACTGTGAGTCTTCCTACATCTTCCACAATCAGAGCCTGCTCCTATGTCCCAGTGACATAGCTCTTAGTGCAGGAGTACACCTGGCAATTCAGTAGCTCCTAGAAGCTTCCCAAGTTGGGACACAACTCCAGTCTTCACAACCATTCACTGTCCTCATTTGGACCATCAGTCAGGTAGGAAATAACCCAGCAGGAATCTGCTCTTACTTCTGGATCCTTGTGATGCATAAGATGAACTGAAGTAAGAAAATCTGCTCAACATCCACTAAAAGGGTGCAAGATTCTTGTTTCAGCAAAGGTTTGGAAGTATCTGTGTAAGATTACATAAGTGACCACATGCCTAGGATGCAGGTCAGGAGTTGCAGGAAGAACCAGCAGTGGGTCAGCTGTACCATATTAGATAACTGAACCATCACCTGAAATCCTTCTAAGAGTCCATACAGCTTGCTCACTGATGTGAACATAGGGAGATGCCAGGAGAAATGAATAATGAGATAGCATGTTCATCCATCACAGCCATAGTCTGTCCGGATGTTCCAGAAGCAATGTTAGTGAGCACCCGAGCAGATTCTAACTGAGTGGGACTACGACCCGTTCTACCCAAGACCCAACTATCCCGGATGATGTTGTCTCTATTTTCTCCCTAAAAAGCAGTATCTGAGCAGCTTTAGTAGCTGGGACTGCCTTTCCAAATTGTTGTTGGTTATGCCTTTCACATTGCCTTCAACAGAGATCAATCACTGTGCCCTGATTGTTGCAGCTTTCCTACAGTGGAGAAGTAGCATCATCAGGAAATGAGCTGATGTTTCTCTTTTCTGCATCTGGTAGTCTTTCTTAGCTCTTCTCAAGTTTCTCGTTACCTTCTGTTTGAATATCTGTTCTTCCCCCCCTTGTTCTTCAATCTGTTTAATTGGTGGACATAGAGGAATGAGGGAAAGCTGCACTTTGGGTTCAGGCTTCCATGAAAGGAGGCGCATGGCTCTGAGGCTGCTTGTTAGTGGCCCTTGAAATGTCCACTATGCCTCAGCCCTCAGACTTTGTGAAGTGGGTTTTTGGTTTTTGGGGTTTTTTGTTTTGTTTTGTTTTGTTTTGCTGTTGTTGTTGTTTGTAATGTTTATTCATTTTATTTTTTTAATGAGTAAATATTTTACCTGAATATATGTATATGTGCCACATACATGCTTGACTTGGTAGAGGTCAGAACATGGTTTAACAGCCCCTGTGGAGTTACAGATGGTTTTGAGCCACCATGTGGGTGCTGGAAAATGAGCACAGGTACTCTGCAAGAGTAGCAAGTGCTCTTAACTGCTGAGCCGTCTATCTAGGCCCCTTAGAAGTGTTTTATATTGGTATTGTGTCTGTGCCTTTAAAGTGTTGTTTACCAAGTTATTTTCTCTGTCAAGGACCTCTATAAGACTTTCTTCCTCCAATACCACATAGAGAAAGATGGCTGGGGCTGGAAAGATAGCTCAGAGGTTAAGAGCACACTGGGCGCTCTTCCAGAGGTCCTGAGTTCAATCCCTAACAGCCACCTGGTGGCTCACAACCATCTGTAATGAGATCTGGTGCCCTCTTCTGGCCTGCAGGCATATGTGCATACAGAACACATAATAAATAAAAGAAGTCTTAAAAAAAATTACTTTTCTTTTGACCAAGAGTCATCCTTTGGGTGAACTGTTTAATTTGCCATTGTGTCAAGATGTGTAAGTTTCAGTGATAATGTAATTTTATTTATTAGGAATGTCATATCATTCTTTGACTTTAGAAATGCAAGACCTCTCTGTCCAGTTTGCTATAACTTTGCTGCTCTCCTTTCAAATCCTGAACAATAAGAACATTGATTTTACATGAACTCAGTGGGAGATACTATGATGCAGTAAGATTGAGTTTAATTCCATAAGTTTCATTACTCATTAATCTTTATTTATACTGATAAATTTAAAAATAACATAAGGTTAAGTTAAAGCGTATGTTTCTCTACTGAATATTTAGGGCTGAATGTCACATTCTACATGGAAGTTTTATGTAGGAGGGTCTTCATCTGTTTATGAAAATTCTTAATTATTTTTAAATCAATGTGGCGCTTTCTAGTTGCCTTTATAATACTTATATTTCCACACTGGAAAGAGGTCAGCTGAAGTTTTTTATTTATGTCATTATAAGACATGAAATCATAAAATAGTTTTAGCATTTATATCACTTATCTAATGCCAAAACAAGGCAGCATAGATCTGTCTTTGTGAATAAAAATAGTAATTTGACTGTAGTTAGACAGAACTGGGATGGCACCCACTAATTTCTGTTGTTGTATATTAGACTTCTTTATATTACCGTAACATAGACTTTTCTTTTACCTGCAAATGTCTTAACAAGTGTTCTCCTGAAAAATGGTAATTGTATTTGATTTTTTATGTTAACTTCTAAAATGTGCACATAGCATATCAAATCTATATTGTCTTTATATTTGTAGGTGAATGTCATGTGTCATTTTAGAGGAGAAATCAGAGCCAGTTTGTAGTAGTCTGCAGACTAAGAATGGCCTGTACGGTAAATAACTGAAAAGAATTCAAAATGCGGAAGTTCTGTAAATTTTATATTTCAGGATATGTAACCACGGCCGCCAGATCTTACCAGTTTCTGCTTTCCTTCTTTAGGTGGTAGATGGCTGACAGGAGTTACCCCTCACCCAAGGCCTACAGTGTTTCCTCTCTGCCCTTTGCCCATCAAGGAGGATCTGAACAATTGTGATACTGTGTTTTCTAAACTACTTTTTGCCAGCATTAACCATGATTTTAAAAGTTTTTCTCATCTAATGTACTGCATGCATTTTGCCCTTTTGGTCCACAAGAACATGATTTAGTTGCTTACCTAGTAAGAGGAAAATATTGTCATTGTCCGAGTTCTTCTCACATGGTCTTATCCTGAGAGAACAGGAGGTGTGATTCAGGAGAGGAGAGACAATTGGAACCAGCAGTGCTGTGAGTTTTTATAGTATGTGAAAACTGGATGGTTACAGAAAGCTCCACTTAGAAGCCCAGCAAAACTTGAACCAAAATGTGTAGCTGCGCACATATTTAGTGATGTCTATGGTCACAGTTGCAGTGCTTGGTAATGAGGCATTATAAAAGAGCTGCAAATAATTGAATTTAAGTCATGCTCTCTTTTTAAAGCCAAATCATGCATTTCTTGGGCTGTGGTGGGAAGGGCCAGATAGAGAAAACTGTACTAAGTGGAGTTGCTAAAACTGAAAACCCTATTTCCTTTCACCCTCTCCCCCTTTAAGGCAGGCAAATGGGCTCTTCTCAAATTATTAAATCCAAGCTTTGCAGACAGCACTCTGCAAACTGTCTGGTAAAGGAGAAGCTTGTAAAGAGTGCTAGTGTCAGAGACCAATCCTGGAAACCCACACCCTCCTAGGCAATGGGAAGGGCTGCTCTAAAGCCTCACCCACCTCTCCAGTGCCTGTGTGTCTTATTTTGCCTTCTGAGGGTGAATGGATGTCCTTCTTGTCTTAGTATTAGAAGAGACTGAGATTCCTAAATCTTTGAGGGCTGTAAGGTGGTCTTACCAGGACCGCAAAGACATCATGAGGTGCTCGGCAGGAGGGTATGGCCAAAGGCAGGAGGCTAAAGACTGAGCAGACAACAGATGAGAGGAAGATAGGCATAGGCATCCATGATCATTCCACTCCTGGATGAATTAGTCTGTGTTCAGACTTATGATGCTACCGTAATAGTTATATGAGCTAATTAGTAGTCAGTGTTGTACTATACAGTGATTGTAGCATACGGACTGGGCAGAGGAGAGGAGCGAAGATGGTAGCACTCTGTCACCCTTGAAGGCTCTAGTGAGGTGCTGTGCTGCACTCTTGTCCTTCTGGAGATGAAGTCTTGACCCATTCCAGCCAGTCCTAACCCCACCTTAGGAAAGTANTCCCTCCCTTCCTCCCTCCCTCCCTTTCTCCCTCCCTCCCTCCCGCCCACTGTGAGCTGACTCCTAGGGATGTTCTACAAAGGATGAATCTTAATAAGTATAGTAGAATAGTCACAGAGGGCCTGGGTAGGTGTACGTGGCATGAACATGTACACACAACTGTTTTTATATAAGGATACAGTGTCTGACTAGAGACAGAGGATACGAAAGAAGAGATTGGTGGTTGCATCTTGCTTTATTTATTTGCTGTTGGGGTGCTGGTAAAGAACATGAGTCCTGATCTCAAGGTAGTCTGTGGTCACTTCTACCATTGTAGGCAAGTCTATTTCTTTATTTTCAAAATGGGCATGAGATCATCCCCTCCTAGGATTGTGCAACTAAGTTTAATTAACCCAAACATAGTAAATCCTCAATAAATATTAGTAATAATTATTGGCATTATTAATTTTCAAAGAATAGGCATACCCTTGAAGTTTTACACCTTTTGTACATGCGTGTATTTTAACATCGCCCTAAGATCCAGGATAGCAGTCATTCTTCAACATTTTGAGCATGGAGATCAGGACCCTTATTATGAAATGGTGTTACGTTCAGAGTTTACAGTAGAAGGTTGGTCTCCCCACCACCTGGCTAGGCCTGTGAGCTGTGCCTTCAGCAGCAGCAGGAGGAGTATTTGGGTTATGTGTAAGTGCTTTGCCCATACTCCTACGCATGCTGTCCTCTGTTGGGGCCAGGGATACCATGAGCATTACACTATACTGCAAATCTTGCCTTCATCACACAGAAGCCTCCAGTTGCCTTTCTCTCTTAACTAATATCTATTCCTGGTTACCCCAGACCTGAGAGAAACAAATGAAACTAAAGTAAGACTGAGAGTCAATTACTTTCAGTTAATTAGGAGTTTCTTAATCACCTTAATCTCCTTGGAGAAAAGGAAAGGTGTGATATAAATAGACAGTAATAGTATTATGTATAATTCAATGTTTTTTAAAAAAATTAATTAACTTAGTAATAACAGCTTTGAACAAGCATGTTAGCACTCTAGATGGCTCTTAAACTCAAGACTGAAGTTCCTGGCACTCTCCAGCAGTGACTTAACTCTGAGAAATTCTCTTTAAGCAGCTCCGGTTCACCCTTCCTTTTGTAGAGTGACTCGGGCCAGGCTTTGAACTGTTTTCTCTGCTGTTCTGTATGTAAAATGTGGCCTCTAAAGAGAGCCGTCTCTTAAATATCTGAGACTGAATGAGACAGAAGGACTTGGCCTGTATTACATACCAGAGGCAGAAGCCACTGGATATGTGGCTGCCCAACAGGTCCTGTCAAAAGTTCCTTCCGGTTGCTTAGTCTCTTCACTTAGCCACACCCCTTTTTTGCTCAGAATACTGTAGAGAATATTTGGGTGCAGTGCACACTTAAGTTCCAACCTGCCTGAGCAATATGGGGCTATTATGGAACACAGTGTCATTACAGTTTAGATAAGCAGTGGCTAAGAGGCTGCCATGAACAAAGGCCCGGAACAGGAGAGGCTTTGGGTGTGCTCATCTTTAAGTCAGCAAGTTGCAAGATAATTTCTTTCCTGTGCTGGATAGTTTAAATGTGTGAGAATATGGCATAAAAATAGTGATCATTTCTAAATGATATGTTGCATACAAACTCTTCCCCAGTAAGATATGTATACAAAAAGTTTGATCATTAAAGGGAATAATAAGTTAATTGGGATAATTTATACATACGTAAGTTTGCTTTCCTGGTACTCATGATATGGAGAAATCACAAGAGGACTTCTTGAACTGGTAGAAATTATGTAGATTAGATGGGGCTAACTTTATAATTCATGGGGTTCTTTTTAAAGCATATAAGTTCTGTTTTGATTCTCATATTTCAACATTTTTGTTTTCCTTATGAATATAATATTGTGCAGAATTAGAAATAGTACAAGATCAAATCTAAAATTCGGCTTTCTGGAAATTTTGTTTGAAATAACATTAAAAAAACTTGTATTTTTAACGTCTTGGTTTAAAACTAAACTAAATTTTAAAATTCAGGAATTTAAAATATAGCCAGCAGTTTATAGTGTAATAAGTATCTCAGTATATTGACTTCATAACTAACTCGTTGGGTACGGTTAGAGGCCCTGGTTCTCTTGAACGCTTTTCGGTTTTCCTCAGGGTGTTTTACACAGCAGGCAGCATGCACCAGCCCCGGGCCTATTTCAGTGTGTTTGTTAGCCCAGGAGATGTTTGGTAATGCCGTGTCCCCATTAGGCCAGGCATAAGAGGGGATTTCTTTTAACTAGAAGCTTTGTTTTGACTTTCATGTATTCAGTTGGTTGCATAAAATAATATCTCCTGTTGTTTCAAGTATAGATACTGGTGAGACGACCATTGTATGCATTCAGTTTTGGGTCTCTAAGTCTCCAAAAGTAGTAGGTTGTGACTTTTGTGGACTTGCTGTCAGTCTGTCCACCTGCCACC
>LOEQ01007067.1:17345-43002 GCA_001685075.1 Bramus lutescens | reverse complement strand
GAGCCACCATATGGTTGCTGGGAATTGAACTCAGGACCTTTGGAAGAGCAGGCGATGCTCTTAACCGCTGAGCCGTCTCTCCAGCTCAGGGCCCCTTTTAAAACACCCACTTCTGAACACTGTCAGTTCAGCAGCGCATTAATCTTGGAGACACACATTCAAACCACACACCAGGCCTCATTCACACAGTCCTGATGTTGACAGAAGACAGCCGTAGATTGAAGTGGTGCCTGTCTTCTGAAGGCCTCATCTTCATTTCATGTTTGTAGCTTTGTCCCTGCTCCTGGAGTCCTCGGGCATGGTCTTGTCCACCCAGGGTCTTTCCCAAGCCTGGTTGTGCCTGAACACCACTTGAGCTAACATGAACCTCCATGGTGGCTTCAGATGTCTAGGCATATTAGTGTGCAGGGTTAGGTCCATTCAGTAACCAGCATGTTTGTAAATTATGGTCTCCAAATTATGCGTTTTGGGGAATTCTTGACTAATAGTTATAAATAATCATGACTCCACATTAAAGTACAAAGACCTTTGCTCCATAGTTGCTCTAGGATACCCGAGACTGTGCAGCCTTCCTAGCACTGCAGCTGTCTCCATGGGTTGAGCTCAGGCGTGAGCAGAGATGGCCATAGAAGGAAGGGCTGATAGAGAAGGTAAGGAAACACCTGTAGCTCTGAAGATGTTATCGAGACTCTTGTCACCCAAAGAAGATGAATGGTGAACCACTTTTGTTAAGAAAGTCTGTGTTCCTTAGTTGACAGAAATCAACTAAAAAACAAATATAAAATCCTCATATGGAACCATTAACATTCTTATTCCAAAACCAAACTTCTCTTAATTGTTGAGAAACAAATTTGAAACAGAAGATAAAGCAGTAACTGATACCACCTTAGTGTGACATAGTAAGTTCTTCTGTGGTTTTATTTATAGACTTTATGTTAATATGGGGAGTTACTTTCAAAACGTAGCTCTCTTATGAAAGGCATTTCTGATTTTTAGTAGAACATAATAGTTTAATAGAATATAAATTTTAACTTTTTCTTTACTTTTACTTGTTTTCTTTCCATTTGCTTTAGTTCTGTATTAAACTTTAGAGTTGAACAAATTTGCTAGGTGGATTTCTGAGCTATTTTAAATCCACAGTTTCCTAGTGAATTAGTGTTAGAAATTTAGGAGCTTACTAGTAAACAAATAAAACTAATAAAATTCATTAGCAGTGACTATATAAAGTATTTTGTACAGAATAAATAATGCCCATGCCCTGTGGCTCGTTATTCCATCTGGCAGTGGGTGCTGTGGCAAGCCTCTTTCCTGATAGACATCGAGGAACCCCTTTCACTTGAGTTTTGTAAAAATGTTAATAAAATCAACCACTCTACCTGACTGCATTCTGTTGACTTACCAATGTCATATTCACAGAGAAGACAGAACAACTTGAGGGAACTTATTCATTTCACACACACATTTTTTGCTTTTGTCTGCACTCAGATCTCAGATGTCTACTCTAGTGCTTTCACATTAAATATACATTATTTCTTTTATAATAACAAGTTGTTAAGCAGTGTAAAGTAATTTGCTTATTGCTAAACTATTAAACACGTGTTCTGAGTGAGGTATTGAAACATCATTTGAAAGGATGGTTTGGTCTTGAAGCACAGCAGCAGTATACTTGCTGGCCGGACAAGTTCTGTGATCTCCAGCACTGAAAAATAAACTTGAAAATTTAAGAAGAAAACCAACGACCTTGAGCCAGTGTCAACAGTGGGCACAGTGCTTCCTTTCTGCCTTTCTCCCAGGAGTCCCCTTGGCTTCTGAGTGTCCTTCTTCACTTGTACAGTTGCTACTCAGAAGGCCGTGGTGTTGTCGGACAGTCAGAGTCTTTGAAGGCAAATGGGATGGCCAGTTTATCAGTTTCAGTTCCATCGTCCATAGTACCAGATGGCCCTGAGGAAGTGGCTCACCTCCCAGATGGCTCTTTGCTGTTCACATCTGTAAGACTAAGAACCTGACTTCCTCAGGTGGTTCATGCGAGCAGTCCTGTGAGATACAGAACAGACACTTTGTATGGAGGAGGCAAGAATTACATCTTGAGCATCTATCTCTCCAGCATTCATACTATAATTGCTGACTATAAAATAGCAGATCAGGTAGGAATTGCTTCTTACTGAATTAATCCTGCTGCGCGTGCAGCATCCTCAGAGCCACATGTTTTCCATTCAGTCCAGTCGCTCACTGTCTGGGCAGCAGTGCATTGCAGTTGCTCTGTCTTCTTTCCTTACCCAGTCTCAGTGTCAACAGCATTTCTCCATTCTGCATAAGTGCTTAGCTCAGATTCTGGCACAAAGAGTGAATAAAAAAAGAAATAAAAGCAAAAGGATATGACTGCTTCAAGCTATGGAGGAGGAGGTTTATTGTAGATAAAAGGAAAGGCATAAGCAAGAACAGCGGCATCTGGGAGAATCCTTAGTGAGCTTGGCCAGACTGAGCTGGGTCGTGTGCAGAGAGAGGAAGTGCAAGAGAGGAGCCACTGACCAAGAGGGGCAAAACCTCTCAGCCTGCACACACACACATCGATATACCTCATGTGCATGTGCACACACACACAATGCTCACACACATGTGCACACACGTGCACAATTACAGAGTTAGCAAGCACAGAAAGCAGAGGAGCTTCCCAGTCCACACTCTTGAGATTTCTCAAGGCTTTCATGCACTGTAACCTGGGGAGGCAGAACAATTTCAGCTCTGGTGGTTCTCCTTGGAAGGTGATTCTCGTAGTGACCTGTGCTGTGTGGATTCTCTGAGCTACACAGCAGACTCCCAAGGAGCACCAAAGTTAGTCACATGTTGGCAGCATTGTCAATGAGCATATGAAAAGAAGGCGTGCTCACCAGCTAATTTTGAGCTTGCAGAAAAATGCTCTGCCAGGCCCCCTGAGTTAATGGAGACCATGGCAGCCACCATGAGCCAGTTTTTTAATCCTCGCATTATGAGGTGTGATGTCTTTAATAAGCTCCTTTTATAAGAAGAGTGTTATTCTGAAGGATTTTATATTGTCCCCCATGAAAGGATGCAGCAGGACCAGAATTCATAAGTACACCCTTCTCTTCCCCCTGAGTTTATGTGTGTGAGAGAGCCTGTGTTGGTGCTGTGGCTTTGTTCTCCATCCGGCCTGCTCCCCTACCTCACAACTGGGTTCATTTTATTGCCTGTGTTTTCCTTTTCTCTGCTTTGTTGACAGACCACTATTAGCCAGTTCCTTGATAATGAGCTGTGGCAAGCGACCTTGCTAGGAAGAGAGCTTGTTTCGTCACAGTTCTAATGTGGCTTAGCATCAAAACTGAACAAAGGCTACCGATAATGGCCTGGACCTTTTCAGTATGCAGATTTGTAATGGCGCAAATGACTTTCTATCAGCACATTGGATTCTTAGCTATTCCTTTATCACTGCCTGCTCCATACGTTAAGCTATGAACAGAATATTTTAATTTCCATGAATTACTCAGATCTTGAAGAGTGAATGCTAAATTTAATTCTTCTGTGAGGCCGTGGGCTCTGCGTCCTCAGTGAACACAGAGCTCTGCTAAACTTGCCGTTTCCTGTCTTAAAGCACAGGAAATTGATCAGTGCTATCTAACTGTAAGAAAATAAATAGTGCACTTAAAAGGCATGGTAGATTATATTTTAAATGAATGTAACAAAAATGTGGTTTTCTCTGATACATACAAATAATTCAATCTGTATCTAACTACTAAAAAAATAATTATGCTGGCAGTTAGTGATAAGCAATACAAAGCAAAACAAGGTAAAATTTAAAGGAACAGATGTGTTCAGATCTAGGAGTCTCAATCAGGTTCCTCTGCCCATTAAAAAAATAAAAGGCAGGAAAAATATTGAGCCAAAGGTAGCAGGGAAGAAATATAAAACTCAGCAGACAAAATCAGAAGTTGAAGAAAGACTTTTACCCTAGGTAAGGAAGCACACAGATACAGTAGGCACACAGAAAAACAGGGAAAAAAGGGACCCCCCCCAAAAAAACGCAAAGGAGATAGGCAAGGACCTGAAAATTTGGTGTTTTCTCTGGGGTTGCCTTTTAAAACCTCTGAAGGGTCTTCTTCCCCTTCAGAGTAGGGTGGTTTTAGTTTGTAGAAGTACAGAATGGCTGCTTTTCCTAAGACTGTTGCTTGACATGCCCTAACCTGGCCTCGAACTCGTTGAGCCAGTATGTCAGCTGGGGCTCTGCTGGCAGGAGAAACAATCCACAAGGCCTTTGTTCTGAGTTGCCACACTTTGTCTCAGGGTTGGAGGTTGAAGACGAAGGCAGCTATTTTGAAAGTTCACCATTTTTGCTACCTAGCCATGTCCTTGTCTTTATCTGACTGCCTACCAGGGGTCTCCCTGACTCCTAGTCCTTAGCGAGGTACTGAATCAAACCATTGAGAGAAACAGTTTTAGGAGATGTGCTATTTAATACTGTTTGTGGTGAATGCTATCACATACGGCTAGTGGTTTCACCTCTCTCCTCCTGTGTGTTGGGGTGGAGGACTAGGGATTGACCCCTAGGCCCTGGAGTGTGCTCCGTGAGTGCTCTATCACAGTATCCTTAGTTCTATATTTTTAAACTAATTTTCTTATGAAAACATTTTGGCTAAAGTGGGTGGAAGTTTATAGGTGTTAAGCTGTTTATAAATATTCCCAACCCTTAAAAGGCTGAGCTGGGAAATTTGTCGGATTTTAAGGCCATTTGGTCCACCCAGTGAGTTCCAGGTCACCCTCAACTACAGTATCAGACCAAACCTCAAAAAACAGACAAACAAAAAAGCCTAGAAGAGTCCTTAGATAGGTTGAGCACACTCATTGATACCGCCCGAGGCAAGTTCATTGTGTGCCGCGTGAGTACCCTGGAGTGCAGTTCTACCCAGTTCACCTGCGTGCGAACCTGTCTGCCTGAGTTTAAAACCTGGCTGTCTGGTGTGATCTCATGTGTGGCTGTTCCTTTACAGATGATGCAGTCTCTCAAGGCGCTGATTGAGAATGCAGATGCTGTGTATGAAAAGATTGTGCATTGCCAGAAAGCAGGTGAGTGGGTTTCTTTAAAACAAAACTACCACCATCATCAGTTTCCACAAAACTATGTCCTCATTTTGGTACTCTGAAGAAAACAAATAAGACAGTTATTTTTCCATGGCTAAACCCTAATGCAGTGGTTCTCAACCGCAGATGATGGGTGCCCCTGGAGAGAGATTTCAGATACATCAGCACCAGTTGACTAGGAGGCCTGTAACTACCAGACTCTGCCAATGGTCTGAACAAGGTGGCTTACATCGGTAGTGCCAGCACTTGAGACACTGGGGCAGGAGGGTGGTGAGTTTGAGACCAATCTGGGCTACATAGTGAGGCCTTGTCTCCAAAACTCAACCACCTCTAGGCATTTCTCGCATGAAGCTATGATTAAGAGCCTGTATTAATCTCTTCCTTGGTTCTGTATTTGCTGGAAAGCCTCCTGCCCGTCACCAGTGAGCTCCTAGTGCAATGAGGGTGACTGGAGCAAGGCATGGCTCTTAGAAAGGATAGCCCCTTTACTGGTTAGTGTGTTTGCATTTTTAGGTGTTGATAGAGTACTGCACTATGCTGTAAAATGCCTCTTATGTGAGGAGCCTCTGTAGACAATGGGATTATGTTGTAGTAAACATCTTGTAAGCATAAAATGCCATATAGAGAAAATACACTGAACTCACCACCCTGCTGAACAGTGTGGCTTAGACACACAGTGCACCGCAGAGCATAAGCTGTTGCCCATGAACACGTAGCTGCTGCCTGCAGCTCGCTGTTGCTGCTTAGCCTTGGGAGTGAGGACGTTGGAACTTGAGCTGTATATTCTTCCCACTTTCACTCCATGGATGTGTTTAAAATCATAAGTTTGAACCCTCATAAATCAGGAATCATCTGTAGATATTTGTAGTTGTAATACTTTTCAAGTGTCTTATATTGTGATGAAAATACAATGTTTTCAGTTCTCCAGTTTCAAGGATCAGATTGTGAGGTTCTAACATGAAGACAATTTCAAGTTTGAAGAAGGTTGACCTTGCTTTCTAGGGTCTCTTTACAATAAAGAGATTTCACAATTGCTGTGCTTTTTAAAAGCCACTTTTTTCAGAAATGAATTAAAGTAGATACAAAATAAAGGCATGTGTGAAAAGTTTTGGTATTTTTTGATGAATATTCATATTTGTGACTAATCAGCAAACTTTCAAATCCACATTTTTTTTTGTCAGTAAAATACTGCTAGCAAAATGTTTTTATTTCTAGTCCTTTCCAAGCTAGTTCTCCCTACAGTATCCATCCAAATGCCATTTTGGCATGTCATTATACTACACAGAATAGTGCATTCGATTAGCAGAACATGTGATGCACATCTGATCTCCTAACTCACAAACAAGGCCATCAACCAAGTCTCCCACCATGTTGCCAATGTTATCGAAGATTCGTCGTATACCATCTGCTCCCTCATTTAATAAATATGTTTTGAACTTCTATATGCATAAGGCTCTTGGTAGCTCTGACATACCGAAATGTGAAAAGTATGTGAGTCTAATTTTATCTTTCTAGAATCAAATCATGCAGAAGATATGGTTGAAATGTTGGGTACTTAAGAGCAGTGGTTCTCAACCTTCCTGATGCTGTGACCCCTTAGTACAATTCCTTGTGTTGTGCTGACTCCCAGCTACAAAATTATTCTATTGCTGCTTTCTAACTTTAATATTTTTGGAGATAGAGGTTTGCCAAAGGGGTTGTGACCCATGGGTCGAAAGCCACTGCCTTGGTATGTTAGTCAGTACTCTCAGCTCACTTAAGAAGTGATGCAGAGCCTCTGAGGTTTATAATAAGACAAGAGGGTTCCTGAACAAAAGGCTTTAGCCATGTGCGGAGAATTTGAAAAGACAGAATTATTTGGGAACATTGTCAATCTTGAGAAGGAAAGGAAGTGCCCTGTCACTCTGCAGGCCGCCCTTCCCCTGCTTCCCCATCCCATTCTCACAGGCTTTCCCTCCAGCAGGACTCCATCGCTCTCTGCCAGGCTGTGGTACTTTTGAAGTTGCCCAGTGTTTCTGAAGACCTTTCACGATGCTAGGGTTTGTGTTACTAAAGCGTTCTGTTGAGTCCTTCAGTCCCCTTTCTCCCTTCAGTTGGCAGAACTTCGGTTGTGCATTTTATTAATGTATTTCATCTTCCAAATCAGATAGCTTCCTACAGCAGCAAGATTATACGTTGTCACACTCTGTATCTTGCCCAAAACGTATCCTAAGATTCTGTGCAGGTGTTAACTAAAGAAATGGGATTTGACTTTTATTAAGTATTCTGTTAAACACATGTATAAGTATGTTGAATTTTGTGAAATTTTAAACAGGAACTCTATTAATTCAACTATTTGTGTGGGTTTTTTCTTTGCAGATTCACAGGTTTATGAAATTTAATAACTTCTATAATGGGCTTGTGTTGTTCAGCTTGCTTTTGATAAGAAAATGCTTGCTACACGTAGTAGAATGTTGTATAGCAGGAGTTAGTCTGATGAGACATGGAGGGTGACCACTGTGTGAGGCTCCAGGTAAGCCCTGGGTAGAAAGCTACAAATAGGCAAACCAAGATGACCTTTAGGTTTAAGTTACCCTTGCCACTATGCAAGAGTTCTTAGATCCCTGGTCTTTCATTCTTCATGTTTATAGTTATTGTAAAGACATATAGTCATTCGTCATATTAGTCAAATGAAGAATTGCTAATCTGTATTAAGTTCAGAAGACACTTGTGTAAGATTTTAATTTAGAAGTAATTATTACTCCTATTACTCCGCTTGTAGAACTTTAGTCTTTCACAGGAAGGCTCAGGTCACCAAAATGTCATAAAGAAGGAACTCAGACGCATTTCTAGCTTTTAAATCCAAATTCATATTCTTATTAGATAATATTTCATTTAAACAATGGAATGTGGAATAGCAGTTCTAGCCAGCTTCCACCCATCACTTTTTAAGGCGTGTGCCTTGGCTTACACTCCTTGAGCTTCAGTAGATTTTGTGGGAGAGAAGTGCATCGTTGGTGTTGTGTAGAGAGAGTTGGGCAGGCACAGTTGCTCTGAGGAACAGTCAGTCTGCAGGCCCCCAGGGGAACAGAGCCTCAAGGGCAGGAAAACAAGCCATGGGAACAGCACTGATGTTCTCTAGTTTATTCTTTCAGGGAAAGCTTGTGGCAGAGAGAATTAGGGGGTAAGAAAAAATTTTAATGAGAAAACACTTGTTCATGGGAATATGAAGGACCTAGTAAAGAGGAAGATGTTCAAACGCATGCACACTTAAAATTAAAAATGAAAATGATGAGGTGAGGAGGGATGAAACACTTCATCTTAAGAAGGGAGCAGACCCTTTTCTGAGACAGCAGAAATAATGTGCCTTTTAGAGAAAGGATAAGACCTGAGGAGGGCGGTCGCCTGGGCAGCTGCACAGAGAAATGCTGCCCCAGGGAGCCTCAGCTAGGGGAAACAAGTAGAAGAGGAAGCTGGGGACCCCATGGGTAGATTTGTTCAGTCAGGGCTCAGCAGTGCCACCTGAAGAAGCTGGTTACAAACTGTATCATGCAAGGCACTGCAGGAGGCACCATCTGAACACCGTATGAATAAGACCAAGAAGTGATGACAGACAGAACTATTCAGGAATAAGTGCGTATGGACTTAGCACATCCTTTCTCAAGTGAGCAAGTGTAGGGAACACATGCAGGATAGCTGATCAGGAACCTGCAGAGGAAGAATTATTTTTAAAACATATATAAACACTGATACAATCTGTCAAATTCTTCTAGAAAAAAACTATTTCCTCCTCATCTCTATTTCTTTTTCTCTTCCAATGTCCGAATCTGTAGCCCCGCTTTGTCGTGTGGGTCTCCTTCTCATCACTGAATTGCCTTGCTTCTTGAAGCTCAGGGAACTAGATGGGAACACATTTTTATCAGGTAGTTTTAAGTGGAAAATCTTCTCTGGAGGAGACTTAAGTTATGTTCTTCCTGTTAAAGAATTAACTCCTTTGGTTAATATTTGTTCCCTCCTGAAACCTCAAAATGACCACAGGGGCTTTTTTTTAATTCAGAAATCCATAAAGACAAAGAATAGAAACAGCAAAATTTCAGAAACTGAAAGCAGCGGAACAAGGGACAGTGAAGCAATGAGTGGTAATTGTTTATCTGCTGCCCCAGGAAAGCTGCATAGAAGCTGGTGTGGTGTCAGTGGTAGTAGATGGTGTCCAACCAGCAATCTCATTCACACCGCACACTACCTGCTTGGG
This sequence comes from Bramus lutescens, assembly GCA_001685075.1. Taxonomy (NCBI): domain Eukaryota; kingdom Metazoa; phylum Chordata; class Mammalia; order Rodentia; family Cricetidae; genus Bramus; species Bramus lutescens. Next base: position 33,680 of record LOEQ01007067.1, on the reverse strand, counting down.
TGTGTAGATGCCCAGCCTCCACGAGGCTCATACACAGTCCAGTTCCTAGCTTCAGCGCTCCTGAGTAAAGGGTATAAGGCAACCCTCCAGAGAGTAAACACTTTTATTGCCTTCCTCTTAGCTGGTTAATGGAACTTCATCTAGAATGAGTCCTTCATAGCTATGCTATCTTAAATAAGTTTTTCAAAATCTGATTTTGAAGTTTTGTGCTAATGACTGAGTCATCTTTGTTGACAGAGGTTTCCGTCCCATTCAGTCCTGCAGCTGTTCAATCCCAAAGAAACACACAGAGGTCTACATTAGTTATAAATTGGATGGCTTATTAGCTCAGGCTTTCTTATTAACTAACTCTTATATCTTACATTAACCCATAGTTCTTGACTGTGTTTGCCATGTGGCTTGGTAGCTTTATCAGTGAGGCATTCTCATCTTGTTTCCTCTGCATCTGGGTGACGACTGCAGAATGAGCCTTTCTTCTTCACAAAATTCTTCTGTTCTGGTCACCCTGCCTATACTTTTCTGCCTGGTTACTGGCCAATCAGTGTTTTATTAAAACCAATACAAGTGACAAATCTTTATAGGTACAAGACCATTGTCCCACAGCTCTTCCCCCCTGTTTTTTCAAAGCAAAAACTCTGAATCTAATCTCCTTTGTTTAGCTTTCTTTCTGACCATTATCCATAACAACTTGCAACCAACACTCTAAACAAAGAAAAACATCCATAATCCATTTTGGGGGAACATGGGCATAGTTTTCTAGGCTACTTTCTCCTGATTGGTGGTGCTGATAATCATATGGGGACCTAAAGAAAACTTAGGATTATGGTCATGTCCTGACTGGAATAGTTTGTGAGGCTTGATCATCTCAGGCAACAGTCTTAAGGCTATTTTTGATGTTCTTGATCTCAGAGGAAACTCAAAAAGAAGTCCTCTAGATTATTGGATCATCTGGGCCATCTGCTCCTATTGGAGATTTTTCAGAAGGTCTTCTTTGATAAAACTTGATTTTTCTTAACGTAGAATGAATTCACAGCCTCCCATTTCCTGTGGGAACAAAAGTGAAACCTCTTCTCCAAAGTAACATATCTTTTGACTTAAATTTTGAAGTCAAGGCATCAAAGACAGCACAGTAACATACAGTATCCAGATTCTCTCTGTATTTTCCATCTTTATGTAGCTTTTTAACCTTTATTTCTTTTATTTTTATTTTTAATTTTTGGTTTTTTGAGACAGGGTTTCTCTGTGTATGTTTGGCTGTCCTAGAACTCAGTCTGTAGATCAGACAGGCCTTGAACTCACAGGGATCCTCCTGCCTCTGCCTCTAAAGTTATGGGATTAAATAAAGGTGTGTGCTACCACACCCAACTACTCTCTGTCTCTCTCTGTCTCTCTGTCTCTCTCTCTCCTTCTTTTACTTTTCTGTCCCAATATAATTTTAAACACACTGTAAATTGTTTTTTGGTTTTTGTTTTTGGTCTGAATCTATCTTTACTGTATATCTCTTTTTTTTCTGACTACATGAGTCTTTAATTTGCTAAGTGATAGGGCAAGGATTAAAGCTGTGGCTTTGACAACTGGATCCACCCCATTCCTTAACTTTCTGAGAGTATAGCTTCATGGCAGAGGTACTGGCAGGAGCCATGTTTATTGCCACAACTCTATGGAGTTTCAAGGTCTCTGCCACCACCAAAAAGCATGCTGTCAGTTATTCATAAACACCATTTAAGTACCAACTGACTAGTGAAAATTAGTGAAAGCTTTGGGATGCCAAGAGGTAGCAAGGCCAACAGCATTTCTTACTCTTTTCTGTCATTCAGCCCCCTTATGTCATTCTTTTATCACTAATACATGAGTATAAGAAAGGATCACAAAGGTGACAGCTCATTCACAGGACAGTTAGCAAGCAGCTGGTCTCTAGAAGCCCATGACTCTGACACATTGTCTTTTCTCAGCCTTGACATCACCCTTTGCACTAGTGAAGCTTCAGAGGAAAGTCCAAACCTCCTGGAGCTACCGTCCCTCTAAAATACCACTCAGGAATGAGTTATCATGAGCACACTACAGTTTGAGCATGTCTCTTCCCAGAGAAAAGTGGAGAAGACCCTCTGTTGCATCCTTGGCCCTGTGTCTTTTCCCTCTGCCCTCATGGGGACAGGGACAGCTCAGAAGCAGACATGGACTCTTTTTTTGTATGTAACTTCCATTGGTGATGTTTCTCTCTTGCGACAAACAAAGGGGAGGGAAGTTGCAGGGGTGAGGTGGGAGGTGAAGCTTGTTCTTCCTGGGGCACATGCGCTGTGATCAAATTCCAAAGCTCTACTCTTTGGCCATGTCTTTCTCTGCTTTCCTTTGTAAACACAGTCTCTGAACACATCCTTCCATCTAAATAATGACTTGATGGTTTCCACGGCTGCTGAATGTGAGGTCAGGTGTAATCCTCCTTAGCTTTTAGCTCTGCCTCTTGGGTAAAGAACTGCTCTGGTTGCTGTGTCTATTATAACTGCCTGGTACAGCCAAGAGACATAATTTAAGTCCACAAGTGTTGGGGACCCTTCCCCAACCTCCTCGGTGATAGATGACCCTGGGTAGTGCTGCAGAAATCAGGACACAGGGGATGCAGAGTAGGAGATACAACTGCATCCTTTATTGCAAAGCCTTTTTATAATACTCTTTTTATAATACTCAAATCACAATTCAAACTAGGTTCCCATAATACATGAAAATAGTTTCATAGACTAGTCACTTGGTTGCAACTAATTTCAAGAGCTTCGTGCCCTAGGTAATCTAAACAAAAAGCTTGGTGTTATGGGAAAAACTCTTGATGTAATATAATATATAAAAATACCTCATCAGAAGACAAACCACAACCTAATCAGAGCCTTTGAACTACAGTGCACATCTGTGTTCTCAAGGACTGACCATTGGCAAGGCACTCCAGTGATGGGAGAGGTTTGCCTCCTCCCAACTTGGTTTGCCAAGTCTATCAGCAAGAATGCTACCTCAAGTCACCCCTGCACAAAGTTTCTATGCAGTTCAAATTCAGCCCTCTACACACAAGCAAGTCACAGTTTCTCACACAAAGACTAGAATGTTTTGAAAATTCCCACATACCAATAATAGGTATCATCAGATCCAAGATAAATTAGCCTAGATGATTTCTGAGGACTTTTTAGCTCTCAAATGCAAATGTAATCATTACAGTATAATATAATATCATGTGATGTAACAGATCACATACAGCATACCCCAACATAAGAGGGGTCATAACTGCTGAAGAATGGAACTAAATTTAGGTGAGCAAAATTTAGAAGGCTTGATCATGAAGCCGAGCTTGGGGTAGAGGTAAGAACTATGTAAACCAGGCTGCCATCCAGTGTGGGAGCTGCCGGAATAGGAGAGTCCTCTGGGAAGGAAGGGCTGGGAAGAAGTGCCGGAAGTCCTGGGACAGGATCAGTTCTGTCAACTTGACACAGTCCAGAATTCCATGGGAGCTTGTCTATATCAGGCTGGCCTGTGGGCATGTTTCTTAGAAATGGTCTCTATTCCACATTAATTTGTATATTAATTTGTTATAGATGGCACTGTTCTCTGGGTCTGAGTCCTGAATTGTATGAGAGTAAAGAAAGCCAGATGGGTGCTAGGCACACATGCAGTTGTTTCTCTCTGCTGGTGGCTGGAGCTCTGATGAATTGGCTGCTTCAGGCTCCTGTAACTCCCATGCAGTGGTACACTGTGACCTGGAACTGTGAGCCATATAAACCCTTTCCCCTAAGCTGTGTACTCAACATATTTTATCACAGCAGCAGAGAGGAAGCTGGGGCAATTATGAAAGCTTAGCAGCATCTTTACAGCGATGGCTGACCTCCCTCCACCTTGTCGTCCTCTGTAGCAGTCATGACCTTCTAGCACACCTTGTGATTACTTGTATTTGTAGACAGTGTCTGTTTTCATTGGTTTAACGTGAAAAGTCCTCGGGCTTTTTGTTCATAGCACACTCCTGACACCAAGAGCAGTGCCTGGGGGGAGCACGCACAGAGTCACGTGACAGATGAGGCTGGGATACAAGCAAGGGGCTACTGAACTCTAAGTCAGCAAACATGGTTATTAGACACATTGAACAATTTCTTTGTGGCCCAAGCTAACTATCTGAAGGTAAGGTTGATAGTATTTGCTAATAAATTGCTTATGGGTAATAGGATAGAAAGAGGGGAATGAGAATGACTTAAGATCTTTGTCCCATCCTTGAGAGACAGAACTGCTTTTTACCACTGTAGGAGACGTAGGCAGTGTGAGCAGAGAAGGATCAGGGCTTGTTTGGGGTTAAGCTGAATGTGACTTGCCTAGCTGATTTCCCAGTGTAGGGTTGAGAAGAGAGGTCTAGACTGGAGGTAGCAAATCTGGAAACCATAACTACAAGTGCGACTGGGGGTTGACACTGTGGACACCTAACTCTCTGGGGCATCTATTCAGGAGATGCAAAATAAATACAAGCACTTGAGGTGCAGCAGCCTGAGTGTCTATGGAGGGGACAAGGCATGCCGAGGGGATGCTGACACCCTCCATCAGATCCAAGTAGAAGGCACCTCAGCACCCACTACATGCACATTGTGATAGCTTGGTGAGGGTGTCGGGGAAACCTCATGACTGGCATGTGAGTTGGGTTCAAAGTTAGGAAAGTCATATGGGAAATTTCAGAATTGCAAAATGCATCTATTTTGAGTCAGTAATTCTATTTTTTAGAGTCTGTAAAGATATGATTATATACTTAGCAAAGTTTTCTTTGTAATGTTGAGAACAATCTAAATATCCAACAAGAAGGCACTGCTAAGATACGTTATACATCTGTATAATAAACATTAGATATAATGTATGTGTGTGCATATATGTATATATGTTTATTCACATACTTATATGTATATGTAAAAATATGCACATGCTGATTCTATAAAGATACATGTTATTTATAGTATTTATTTTATAAGATGGGGCTAGAAGAACAGAGCCTAAGTCTGTGGTACATACTCTGGAAGCGTTCCTCAGAGGTAACAGCCCTGCTAGAGAGGGACTTGAAAATTGATAGATGGAGAAAGGAAAGACACTTTCTATGTATTGGTTTGTAGGTTCATGCTTTTGATCTTGTTGAATCATATTATCTGTCCAGAAGTAAATAGAATGTAAGAATTGCAGACCGGCATGGTGGGGTGGGCTCTGCATGATGTAGTTGCTTACATTAATAAACAAATATATGTGTGTGTATGTATATATATGTGTGTATATATATATTTTTCAGTGTTTTGGAACAGATCTGAAGGTTTGCTAATGCTAGGGAATGGATGTGGGTTGGGCAGCGGGGAACAAGCTTCATCTTAATAACTGGTAAGGTGGCCCTTGAATGTGTCTGTGACAGGACAGGAGTATCTTGCTGAACTTAATGTGAACTGCATGTTTGTGCATGGCAGTTAAATTCCACAAAGCATCAACTTATGCAGCTTCACTCACCTAGAGTCACCCAGATGGGAAATGCTGGGAGAGGGAGAGAGCTGCATGGAACTCATTCACAAATCGCACTGCTGTAGGCTTGGCATCACAGGGATCTTGCCATCCATCTGGTTTCAGGGCTATATTTAAGAGACCTGATTTATCTGTTCTATCTCATGTGGAATGAGATTTAACAGTTCAAAATCCATCTTAAAATAGCTTGGATTTGTTAGTGCCAAGATTGCTTTGGGAGGATGGCCAAGAAAAGGAGACTACTGACTGTAGCTGTTGGGAAGTAACGAGGTGTTTCCACCTCCACAGGATGGAGATGAGATCCCTGTGCTCACCCGTGCCCACGGCAGACCTCACCCTGAGCTGGGAGAGTCCTTGACCAAGGCTGTCTGTTTAAATGTACTGTGTGTAGACACTTAAAGATGCTATTCAGAGAGCCACACTTATTCACAGGCAGTGGGGCACTGGGTTGCAACCCTTAATACTGTTGGTGAGTTGACCTCTGCTTAGGTCCTAACTGTCCTTGTCTTGTAGATTACATCTTGTAGGAAACAGCCCACTTTACCTAATATGGAAAATGGAAATAAATTAAAATTAGGCCATCTAGTTAAGTTTTGACAACATTTAGAAATGTGTACTCTTTGATTTCAGTTGTCACCGTTTGAAACACACACAGACACTCTTGTGCTGATTTTGTTTGCTGAGAGAACTTTTTAGGACGGACAGCAAATTTCAGCTGAGAAATAATTGTTAGTGTGGCTACAGCATTTCTGTCAGCCATTCACTGAACCCGCATATACAGAATCCATAGAAGCAAAAACTTACTATACTTAATTCAGTGACTTCAATAGTTTCAAAGGCAAAATAAAGCTAATCTTCAAGTATATTAAGATCAGTTTATCCCACGAGTGTTTGGCCACATGTTGTATACTGTATTTAATCTCCTGTATTTTGAATTTCTAGAAGAGACTGTAACCAGTGTATTTAAAAGGTCACCTGCTTTAATTTTAGTGGGATGAGGAGATGATACCTTCTTCTAATTTGCCCGTATCTGCTTTCACAGCAAGAGCTGCTGCTTTGTGACTTTATTAAGTATATATGCATGTATGTGTGTGTCCAGTGTGTTGTATACCTAGAAGTAATTGGGTTTTATTTAGTGTTATCTGTGATGAGAAGTATAAACAATAAAAATCTAATTTTCTCTTTTTTATACTCCCAAACAATTAGACACAGTTTCAACCACACAGGTGCACATGCGCACACATGTACACATACCCATATGAACACGCCCATATACCCTACACAGTTGAAGAAAAACACTTCTTTTCCCATATAGTATGTTTATAGATTATTTGTGAATTTCAGATAATGTATGGACCCTGATCACACTCACTTCCCAGCCCTTCCAGGTCTACTTTCTGACCCTGGTTACTCTTCCCCTCCCCCAAAAAAAGAAGGAAGGAAGGAAGGAAGGAAATAAATAAATGTACCAATTTGTATTGCCCATATACTCACTGGGGTGTGGCCAAACTCCCAGTGGCCAGCCCCTTAAAGAAAACTGAGTCCCCCCCACACACACACCCATGTCTGCCAGAGGCCACCAATTGTGGAGAGCTACAGTGTTTCTTTATGTAGAAGTCTAGTGGACATACTTTTATGTGACTCTCCAGCTAGAAGCTAAAAGTTTAAATACTTTGTGTAGTCTCCAGAACAGACTGATAGCCCTAACATGGTTCTTTCTCATGTGGCCTCTGGTTTCCATCCCTTGAAGATCAGAGTTAAACTCTTAGACATCACCTGACTAGGGGTTTTCCATTCGCCCTTTCCTTATTTCTCTTTATTAGATTGAGAACCATTCGGCAGGGTTTGTTTAGGTAGTGCACCAGAAGTAAAATGACATACTGTTCTTTCCCAAGAACAGGCTGTGGAACCAAAGGAGTCTAATTATAGGGTTTAGGGGCATAGAACAGCCAGGACTTAAAAACAGTCCTCCCCTCCCACACTGGAGAGATGGCTCCATGGTTAAAGACCTGGTGCTGTTCTTCCAGAGGTCTTGAATTTGTTTCCCAAGTACTTCTGTAACTGCCCTCCAGGAGAACCCAGTGTCTTGGCTCTTCAGACACCTGCGCTTAGATGTACATAACCACGCCCCCGCCCAAACACACAATTTAAAAAATAATTTTTTAAAGATCAGATATCCCAGGTCCAGCAGGTTCTCTGTGTGAGACCCTGACCATTTGCTGATTTCTGCGTCTAGTTACCTCTAAGTATAGATTTGTGTATCTGTGTTTTGTGTTTTGTTGGGGTTGTGTAATGTGTTCTCAGCCTGCAAACTTGGATGCCTTTAAACAAGCTGACTGTTGAACAGCACAGCACATTTCATCACGTCACCCTTCCACAGAACCATGTCCTCATATACCCTCAGAATTAACTGTAGCCTCTGACTATATGGTGGCAGTATGCTGAAGAATTCTGGTCTCTTTGTCTCTCCCTGTCTCTCCATCTCTGCCTCATCTATCTGCATGTCTGTGTGCGGGACAGAGGACTAATTCAGGTATTGTTCCTTTGACACTGCTTTAAAAAAAAAATAAGACAGGTATTCTTCATTGCCTGGGCTCATGAAGTAGATCAGGTTGGCTTGCTAGCATGGCCCAGGATCCACCAGTCTCTGTCAACCCCTCCCCCACCAGCACTCGGATTACAAGCAAGGGCCATCACACCTGATCCTTCTACATGGATTCTAGGGAGTCCTTCTGCTTGCGTAACAAGTGCTTTGCTGACTACACCATCTGCTCTGCCCTCTTCTGCCTCCTTAGCAGGTGCTCCACGAGGTCATTTTCCTTTAAAGAAAACATGGACTACCTTGTGCTTTCAGTCGCATATGGCATGTAGTTTAAACCAAGCTAGTGTTTGGGACAATGCCTAATAGGAAAAATGTAATTATTTTGTCCACAACCAACCCCAGATAATGTGACAAGTTATGTGTGGCTCTATAATATACAAAATTATGACAGATGTGTTCTGGAAGAGTATTTGGAAGCTAAGCAGACACAGGAGATAGACCTTGTTCCTGAGAGAAAAAGAGCTGTGTTCCTTTCCCCCATTATTGACTTGGTTTCTGTTTCTGAACGTGAAGATGCCCCCACAGCAGGATGCTTACCCCTGCCTCCACATAGGGCCACAGCAGGCTCTGTTACTCTCCACAGTGTGCTCTTTAGAACGTCAAGACTGCTTAGAACTCAATACAGGTTTTGCAGATGATTATCACAGAAGTAATTTTCTCAGGTTAAACAAAATTCCAATTATTTTCAAATTACCTGTGTTTTCTTATCTCTAATCCTAAGAAAAATACTTGAGTCTTTAGGCTGGAAAGTCCCATGTTTCAGTTCCTAATCCTGTAGATGAGGGAACAGGCACCCCAAACAGTCTTTTTGGATGTGCATCTTTCCCCACTGGTGACAGCCCAGAGGAGTCTGCTGATGGAGTGTTCCCAGCTCTTTCTGCTCTTCTTCTTATCCCAGAAGAAGCTACTTTGGGTAGTTCTTCATCTTCCTGTCCTACTAAACAGACCTTATTAAAAACCTGTGTGGGTGCTACGCTGTGTGCCACAGTTGAGGGGCTGTCACTAAACATCTGCAATCCAGACCACAGGGACAGATGCAGTAGTCATTGGTGAGTACAGAGGGGACTTTCATGCCACTTGGGTTCCTAGCATAGCTAATAGGAAGAGGAGAGAAGAACTGTCTTCCACCAGCTGACCCAAGAGAAGCCCCCAGAGTAGCAGTGTTGTTTCTGAACAGAGAGATGTAAACTGAGAGGCCTGGGGCCAGCCTGCCTGCACTCATCACAGAGCTGTGCTGCCTGCTCCCTGCCTGTGTCCCATGCTCCGAGTGGCTTGTGCCTTGCTGGTGAGAGGCACTTAGCACATAGCCTTATTTCTCAGAGCTTTGTGTGGAAGGGGTTGACCAGTTCTCTTGTTTTATATGATTACTTAAGTAAAAGCACAATGTTCTTTCTCAGTGTGATGGTTTAAAAGAAATTGCCTCCCCCCCAAGGAAGTAGAGCTATTAGGAGGTGCGGCCTTGTTGGGGGAAGTGTGTCATTGTGGGGGTGGACTTTGAGGTCTCATAAAAAAAGTTCAAGCCACACCTAGTGAGACTTGAGACTGTTCATTTCCTGTTGCCTACAAGTGAAGATGTAGGACACTTGGCTTCTTCTAAGGCACAATGCCTATATGCTGCCATGCCAACCATGATGATAATGGACTAAGTCTCTGAAAATGTACGCCATCCCAATGAAATGTTTTTATTTTATAAGAGTTGCCACGGTCGTGGTGTCTCTTCACATCAATAAAAACCTAAACCTAGGCACTTAGGTTTTCATAAATGTAAATTTGTCTGATTACTTTTTAGTTTGTTTTATAAGAATAAAATAATTTTAAATAACTTAGTATTACAATTTATCTTCTTAAGTTTTACATTGTGCCATATGGACTTTCTTCAACAAAAATCTTATGTTGATATTATACATACACATATTTTGGTTCTGGTTTCAAACAAAGTCATTGTTATATATTCTTGTGTCACCATTTTAATGCTATTGCCATCTTGGCTATATGTTACCCAAAATCTTTGCCATTGGATTCCTTAGAAAAATTATGAATAGTTATGCTGACTGCCTAACTACAAGTTTCTGTTCTCACTCTGCTGGTCATGCATCTTCAAATTTGACCATCTTTATAGAGTAGTTGGTATGTCTAAGTAATGAATTTTGGTAGAGTCTAGTATGACATGTAATCATGCTTACCAGTGATATGTAATTAATAAATGTTATTTGCTGACCTTATGATGTTTTCATTTCAATAATCAAGAATTACTCTCATTATGCAAAATGGTGAGACTTTTTTGTTTTAATATTAGAGATAATTGACTACTGATCGGCAAAAACAGGAAAGTGCTCTAAAATACTCACATGGCAAATTTTCCCATTTTCTTCTTGAAGTAACTATTCCTCCTTAAGTTTCATGTTAGAATCTTAATAAGTGAAAACATTGTTGAAGATATTTTAAAAATTTATGTCTTTGTGAGGCAGACAGTGAATAGAAAGAAAAATGTAGATTCTTGCCTGCCCCTCCCCACCTACTTCCTATCCACTCTTCTCTTGAAGTTTAAACACAGTTTTCAATCTTGTAATCCTAGATCTTCAAGTGTTGTCCCTCTGGTCTGGCTCTCAGTGTGTACCTTCCGCACATGCTCTCAAGTCTGTCCCAGCTTCTTACTCTCCTGCTCCAGCTCTTCTCCAAGAAATAACTTGCATGCTTTCTTGCTTAGAGCCCTTCACAGCACTTGCTAAAAATGCCTATGGCTGTTCCCATCCCAAACTCCTAAACCATAATCTTCCAGAGGTAGAAAGTCTGCATGTTAGGTGCACTGGGGGTGATGAGGTTTGAGTCCTTGTATTCTTCAGTGAGGTCTGTCCCCATCCTCCTCTGACAAGCTGTGAAAGCCCCNCCACATGTTCTGTAAAGTTTCTTAGTGACCACACCCACTTCCCTGGCCTGTCCATCAGCTACAGACTCCTGCCCACCACTTCTTCCTCCCTATGCCCGTTACTTCCCTCTGATTTAACAATGGGGCATTAAAAACAGATCTGGGACAGGCTGCATGACATTTTTGTTTATCTGCTCGTTACCAGCCACTGTAGAGCTTGCCCTATTCTTTAAACAGAATTATAAACGTTTTATAAAAGAAGGAACCCTATTTTTAAGTTTCTTAATAAGATAGGGTGTTTTTCACCGAGTTAGTTCTTTGTTGTAAATATTTGGAAATGGGAAGGAGGTTACTTAACATCTAACCTAAGCAAGTCCTTTATTTCTACTGTGGAACAACAATCTTAAAATAAAAAAAAAAATACTGTGACTTGCTAGAGTAAATCCTGGTAAGTTATTGCCAAGGTGTGTGCGTGTGTGTATGTGTACATATGTTCATGTGAACATGTACATATATGAGTGTGCGTGTGTATTGAGGATAGACGTCACTCCCAGTTCTTTAGCCACCATTCACTAGTTTTTGAGACAGTGTGACTTACTGGTCTGGGTCTCATCAATTAGACAAGTCTAACTTGCCAGCTAGTCCTAGGGATCCCTGTCTCCACTCCTTGGGTACAAGATCACAAACACACATCATCACAGGACTTTTGTGCACAATTTCTCACAAGCACATGTGCCATCACACCTGGCTTTTGCACAGGTTCTGGAGATCACACTTGGGTCTTTCTGCTTGCATGGTGTCTTAGGGTTTCTCTTTCTTAGAAGAGATGCCGTGACCACAACAACTCTCATAAAGGAGAACACTTAATTGAGGCGATGACTTATAGTTCAGAGGTTTTAGTTCATTATCATCAGGACAGGGAGCATGGTGGCAGGCAGATAGATATCTTGATCAAAAGGCAACAAGAAGTGGACTATGACATTGGGAGAAGCTTGAGCACAGGAAACCTCAAAGTCCACCCCACAGTGACATACTTTCTTCACCAAGATCACACCTACTTCAACAAGGCTACACCTCCTAATAGTACCACACTCTTTGGGGGCCATTTTCCTTCAAACCACTGTTTCCACTCTCTGGCCTCCAAAATCTTATAGCCATAGCATAATGCAAAAATGCATTCAGTCCAACTTCAAATGTCCCCATAGTCAATAACAGTCTCGAACTTATTTAAAAGTATAAAGTTCAACGTCTCCTCTGAAATTTATATAGTCTCTTAACTGTAAAATCCAAATAAAAAAGATCAATACTTCAAACATATAATGGCACAGGTTATACATTACTGTTCCAAAATGTAGGGAAGGGATAGCCAGGAAATACTGGACCAAAGCAAGACTGAAAATCAGCCTGGCAAACTCCAAACTCTGCAACTCCATGTCTGATGTCTGAATACTCTTCAGATCTCCAATTCTGTTCAGCTTTGTTGACTGCAACACACTTCTGTCTTTTGGGCTGGTTTCCACTCCCTGTTAGCAGCTCTTCTTGGCAGATATCCCATGGCTCTGGCATCTCCAGCATCTTGGGATCTCCAAGGTAATCCAGGCTTCACCTTCACAGCTTCACACAATGACATCTCTGGGTCACCACTCAGGGACACCCCTGACACATGACTGTCTTCAAAGGCTTTCCTTAGACACAGGGGGAGACTCCATAGCCCATTTCTTCTCTGTTTAGCTCAAAATCCAGAACCTCATGGCTAAACCTGCCAAGTTCTGCTGCTTTTGAGGACTGGAACATGGCTCCCCTTTTCAATTACATGCTCACCAGCTTTTGGTTTTCCGTGGTTTTCATCACTGCCTAAACTTGGTTGTCCTGAAACTTGATCTTTGATCAGGCTGTCCTCAGACTCAAAGATTTGCCTGCCCCTGCCTTCTTAGTGCTGGGATTAAAGGTGTGCACCCCACACCTGCCTCTAAGCTTAGCTGGTGGGGTCTTGCCCTCACTGCAGCCCCATGTATCAGTTTCTGACTAATGTTTAAAGACACTAAGAAATAAAGTTGTCAGTCACTGTATAGAGCTGTTTTGAAGTGGTGTCACGTAGGAAGGGAATTAGAAGATGAAACAGCACAAAAAGGCAGGTATAACAGCAGACACCTGCAGTCCCACCATTCTGGAGGCTGAGGTAGGAGGACTGAATTAAACTTGAAGGCCCAGTGAGATGGTTCAATGGTGAAAGGAATTTGCCACCAAGCCTGCCAACCTGAGTTTGGTCTCAGGACCTACATAGTGAAAGGAGAGAACCTACTGGAGCAAATTTTCCTTTCATGTGATGCTTGCACATGTAAACACACACACACATGCACAAATCACACAAATATACAAATATATAAATGTAAAGAAAATGGATACCACTTTAAAAATGAGTAAATAATAAAGCTCAAAGTAGGGCTGGTGATACATCTCATTGTTACAGTGCTTGCTTCCTATGCATGAGACCGATACAGTGTCTTACCAGCTTTACAGTAATTATATATTCTTGTAAATGCGGCAACTAGCAGACATGAGCTTTCTCAGTGTCTGTTAGTAGGCACTGGCCAGCTCCACACTGGCTCACCAACCGTTCAGGCCCTGTGACTGTGAAAGTGTGAGCCAGAGCTCTGCACTCATGCACAGACAGAAATGAGACACCAAGCAGCACATGTGGAGAGGCAGGACTGTGAGTGCACTGCATATTCTGTTGACATGGAGAAAGCACAGTGGAAGATTAGGCCCATACACTAGAAATGAGCAGGAGGGTAGAGGTAAAGGATAGCAGGATGGAGCAAGACCTACCCGGATATACCTTGATAGCCTTTGGAATTATGTGAAGTTTTGAATAAATTTTGTAAATTTGTTTTTGGAAAACAATTTTTGTAAAACAAAAGCGCATACATACTGACACAAGCAAATAGCTAGCAAACAACTGAACCTGATGGTGACAGCTCTGTCCGTGACAGAGCCACCCCATGACAAGATTTAGCGCACATTCTCAGTAAGACCTGCTCTAAGGAGCTAAGTTCAGCTCATAGTCTTACCTATTGCTAGTAACAGTGGTTGGCTGGGAATTAAGATTTTCTACCTGTGAAGGACAAAAAAGCATGCATTTTAAAAATTATATAATAACACTCAATTAAATTCAAATCTAAAGAACTGATAAGACCTCTTCTTTTTCTTTTCTTTTTTTTTGGGGGGGGTGAGTGTTTGAAATAGGGTTTCTCTGTGTAACCCTGACTGTCCTAGAATTTGCTCTGTAGACCAGGCTGGCCTTGAACTCACAAAGATCTGGGATCTCTTTAAAAATATTCATAGCTGCTTGTCTTAATTGCTGTCCTGTTGCTATGAAGAGACACCATATATGGAAACTTATAAAAGAAAGTGTTTGAGGACTTGCTTGCATTTTCAGGGCAGTGAAGCATCAGGCAGGCAGCCACAGTGATGGAGCACCAGCTGTGAGTTTACATGTGGTGCACAAACAGGAGGAAGAGAGAGCTGCCTGTAATAGAGTGGTCTTTGGAATAGAGTGACACACCTCTTCTGACAAAGCTACACCTCCTAATCCTCAACACAGAAGTTTCTGGGGGCCATTCCCATTCCAACCATGACTCTGGTCTATTCACAGTAGCCACGGATGGAAAAGACCTAGATGCCTATCCACTGATGAATGAATAAAAAATACATACAATATTATTTTGATGTGGATTCCCCTCTGTATGCTGTGAATGTTTTTTAGCATTGTAATAAAGAAGCTGCTTCAGCCTATGGTAGGGCAGAATATAGTCCCGTGGGAAATCTGAACAGAGACATAGAAAGAGAGTAGGCAGAGTCAAAGAGATGCCATGTAGTTGCTGAAGGAGACAGGTACCACAACCCTTACCAGTAGGCCAAAACCTTGTGGTGATACACAGATTATAAAATGGGTTATAATAAAATGTAAGAGGTAGCTAGGAATATGCCTAAGTTATCAACCAAACAGTTTTGTAGTTAATATAGTTTTGTGTGATTATTCAGGTCTGGGCAGCCAGGAACAAAAGAATAGCCTCTGCCTACATTATTTGGCTGTTAATAAAAGGAATTATGAAATTAGTAGATAAATGGATGGAGCTGGAAACAGTTATTCTGAGTTAGGTGACCCTGATAAAGAAAGACCAGTATCTCATGTTTTTGTCTCATGTGTGTATAATAGCTTTGCATCTCTATATATGTGTTATATTTGGAGCACCTATAGTTTTGTATTTCCATATGTGTGTTAACACTTTATGTCCCTACATCTGTGTTGCACTTGGAACGCCTATTGAGGTAGGAATTTAGTGTGGGACCATGGGAACTGTACCTTCAAGGCAGAGGAGATAAGATAGAAATTGTGGTATACAGGGTAATGAAGAGGAAAGGTTAGAAATGGGAGGACAAGGTAGAGATAGGAATATGGGAAGGGCTAACTAACACTAATGGCCTTTTGAAAACCCATTTGGGAAACACTACTATATAACAGGAGATAACATAGCAACTAGGCTAGCAAATTAAAAAAAAAAAAGAACCCTAGCACCAGCAATGGGTTACCAATTTTTTAGTTTCGTCCAATGGAGTCCTATAGATCCCCAAGCATTACAGACGATTGCCAGTACTCACTCATACAACATGGATAAATCAAGCTGATGCTACCTGGAAGCTCCATGCCTACCGGGTTTCATGATGCTAGAAGCTGCTCTGCACACTCTCAGAGGAGAAGAGTCATCATCAGTCACACCCAGCTGTGACCCCTGTAAGCTACAACAGCTGGACAGATGACATGTGGCCACTGGTGTGATAATGGCATGGATGTTATGGGAGTAACCAACCACTTTCTCCTTAGATCTAAGGCTACTCTATAATGCAAAAACCATACCTGGCACTGTTAAAGGGATCATAAACCTATGACTCGATTGGCCTTAAGCCCTGGGAGAGAACCCAATACTTTTATTCTGCTAAATGGACATAGTATTAAAACTACTCCTAATAAGCTATTGCTATACCCATGAATCAGTGCTTCTCTCGACCCTTATCAGAGACTTCTTACAGTAGATGGCAGTTAACATAGAGACCCTCCGTTGGTCAGTGTGCGGGTAATAAGAGACTGTGGGGTGCTCAGTCCTAAATGATACATACATACATGAGTATGTGTGAGTGTGTGTGTGTCTGTGTGAGTGTGTGTGTGATGTAGGAGGGTCTTCTGTCTATGTGTTACTTTCATTGGTTAATAAAGAAACTGCCTTGGCCTTTTGATAGGCCAGTGTAGTAATAAGGGGAGCGGGCCTGCTTTTTGTCCGGCCCAGCTCCCGCACGG
>LOEQ01007066.1:78987-94058 GCA_001685075.1 Bramus lutescens | reverse complement strand
TCAGGTTGGGTACCGCATGCTTTTAGTTCCAGCATTAGGAGGCAGACAGAGGCCAGCTCAATCTGCATAGTGAGAACCTGTCTCAAAAACCCTTCTTTATTGATCAGGGAGGGGCTTATGAAATCCCACCCCTATTTGAGGAGTGATTGGCAGTTGCTGACTTCTAGGGGAAGGAGAGTTAAGTTTTCTTCAAGGATGCAGGCATCCTCTTGATCTTGTCAGACTTTTTCCCATGTCTCTTTGCAAAAAATAAAATCATGTTCTTTTGAGTTTGGAGTGAATCTGTGCTTGTGTAACTTTCTAGGCTATTTTTTTGGCCACTGAGCCAGTGGGGGGGTGTGGAGGGCATGGGCACAAAGCCCATGAATCTGTGATACCTGTGTTCCCAGGCAAGGAGCATAGTGACCTTGGGACCTAGTCAGGGTGCTTTAGACAGTGGTGTCACTCCAGGGTCATCGTCCAGAGCCAGTCTTTGTCACCTTCCTCATTTCCTAAGATCAAGTTGCAAGAGATGTATGTTATGAATACAGATTTTATTTTGGTTCTCACTCTGTTTTGGCACCCCAGGGAGGAAAGGGGAGTGGGACTGGGAGGAACCAGTACTTAGCATTTGGTAAATGCTGACAGTTTTACATAATTTCATTTATTCCTTATGACATCAATGTGAGTCACTATCATCCTCTTATTATGACTGAGAGACCAGGGCTCAGGAAGCTAGGAGCTTGGGGTGTCACCAAGAGTACTTGCAACGCTGAGCCATCTGCCTCCAGACCCCAGGCTTTGGTTTATGAAGGGGATAGAGAAGATGGTCTATCTTTGCTTGGACTGTTTTCACAGGAGATCTGACTACTGAGCCTGACCTGCTTGGAGGGTTGGTGCTGTTTGGCATGCACAAGGCTGCAGGCTTTCATGGCTACATCCCATACACATTGTAGTATATACTGCCCATGGGCATGGAAGTTGTATTCATGAGTTTCATTTCCTATTTGTCTGGTACAGTGCTCTGGCAAATGCAACTTACAGAAGGATTTATTTGGCCCACAGTTCCAAAGGTACAGTCCATCATGATGGGGAAGTCATGGCAGCAGGGGCTGGGTCACACAGTTGGTCACACGGCACCTGTAGTCGGGACAAAGAGGAGGGGGAGATGAATGCTGGTGTCCAGCTCGCTTTTTTTCTATGCTGTCTGGGGCCACACAGCCCACGGAATGATGCTGCCCACATTCAGGGTAGATCTTCTACCTCCACTGACAGAATCCAGATATTCCATTACAAGCATGCCCACTAGGTGATTCTAGATCCCGTTAGGCTGACACTCAGCATTAACCACTAGGGAGTTTGAAGTCTGTCTGCCGTGGAGTTTTGGTAAAAGAGAAACACATATCTTCAATAAAAACACATACTTTTCACTGTGTTAAGAGTACAGGGGACGGAAAACAGAAGTTGTGAAATCCAGAACAGTCTAAGGAAGGTGAGTGAGGGGTCAGTTCAGGAAGGCTTTGGCAGTTCTTGAGCTGAAATTGGAAGGCAGAGAGGCCTGAAGCAGCGTGGAGCGTGTATGACTTCATTTGTCACGGTTCATAACAGCCATAATCAGGAGGGGGCAAAGGGCAGAGGAAAGAGCTCAGAAGTGTGCCGAGTCAGAATGAAGATGGGGCCGCCCCTTTCCCGCCCAGCCAGACTTTGGCGTTCGGCAGTTTTAGTTGCCTCTACTCACATCTGTTCAGAAATGATGACGTGGTAAACGCGCGGAAGGAAATTTTCTGCAGTCACAGCAGCTTAGAGGACCCACGGTAGGATTCTAAGAATCAGCTGCGCATGAGAGAAAAAGCCACCTCTTGGCTTCTGAGCAGAGAACAGCCTGGGTGGGAGACGAGCCTGCAGCAACGAGAAGTCGAGAAGTCGTTCGTAAAGTTTAGGTTGTACAGCACTCAGAATATAGTGATGAAATCTTACACTGTCCTGCCCAATTGAACCATCTCTTCGTCCAGGGTATCCAGGCTGTACACCTGCCCATTACTTCCCTAATCTATTTCAGTTATCAGATGCACAGTCTCCATACTGAGGGGCTTGGCGTAAGTCACTCTTGGTGCTTAATAATGGGTAGGGCAGGATAGTGCATCCATTTAGTTCTAATATACAGGAGGCAGAGGCCAGCCTATTCTGCATAGTAGGTCCTAGGCTGGCTGAGGCTACACAGTGAGACTCTTCTCAATAAATAAATAAATAAACAAATAAATAAAACAAGCATATAAATAAATAAATAAAATGNGTTGAAGTCCCACCCCTATCTGAAATGTCATTGGCAGCTAATGGTTGCTAGAAGAGGGAAAATTTCTCTTCCGGGATGCGAGCACTATCCATGTTCCAGTGGGTGTTCCCAGCCCCAGGCACATACAGGTAGCACTAAGTAGACACAGGAGGTTATTAAATTATAAAGAAAGAAAGCACATGAAGTTGGGAGAAGTGGTGGCAGAAATACATAAGGAATGGGAGGGAATGGGGGATGGATTTGATCAAAACACACTGTATGCATGTATAAATATTGAATAAAATCATTTTTAAAGCAATAGGCCTGCTGAGTGAAGAAACTTTTCCTGGGGAGACACCATACACACAGATCTGCTCACCATGATAGGAAGCACATGACAGATCAAAGTACAGATACCACCAAAGTCCAACTTGGTGAACTGTGAGTTTTATTGGGATTACTCACAGGAGCAGAAATGACTCAAAGACAGCTGTATCACCAAAGCCCACTGCAGCTTGGGTGACAGTTCATAGCCTGGGAACCTGTTGCACACTGTTCAATCTTCAGGCCACTCAGCAGGTTGGAGAGTATCTGTTCTAAGTGACTCTTGGTTGGTCTAAACCAGTGGTTCTCAACTTTCCTAATGCTGTGACCCTTTAACACAATTTCTCACGTTGTAATGATCCCCAAACAGTAAAATCATTTTCGCTGCTACTTCATAACTTAAATTTTGCTTCTGTTGTGAATTATAATGTAATGTCTGATATTTACAATGGTCTTAGGCCAACCCTTGTGAAAGAGTCATTTGACCCCCAAGGAGGTCTCGACCCACAGGTTGAGAACCACTGGTCTACAGCTTTTCCAGGCAGCTCAGCCAGTTTCTGCCTCTTCCAGGCATCGGTCTGGTCCCAGAGTCTCTTGTCTTGTCTTAGGGTCTTCTTTACAGCTTGATTTGTCTCAGGGGATTCTCAGGATTTATCACTTATTCTGGCCAGGAGGGGCCTAGTGAATCCCGTGAGTTTCAGGGACTTCCTGGAGCTATTTATGGTTGTTTCCCTTCCTATGTAAGGAGCTTCCCTGAAGGATGGGATGTTCCAGTCTTGGAGGAAAATGTTATATAACACTCCACCCCTTCCTCTGGTTCCTAATGTTCTATGAGTCCCTCTCTTCTGCAGTGATCTCTGGGGGAGGGGTAGTGGGATAGATGTTCACTTACTACAAGAAATAGGCCACCATGTCAAAGTAACAGTCCCTTATTCCCAGAAGCTCCACTAGTGGTTATGACTTAAGGCTGGTAACAGTGATCTATGGGTATGAACTCACATGCTTAGAAGGCAATTTGACAGGCATGTTACATCCATCTAGAAAAACTATAGAGGTTGCTTCCTTATTGGGACCTATGTATTACCTCCAAGCCAAAGGTTTTGGTTCTGGCTCACAAACCAGGCTTGAACTCCCTCTTATGGAGCAGGTGCTAAATAAAATTGGAAGACTGTGGGTGTTACCCAAGATAGCTGGGCCACTATTGCCCAAGCAGGCATGTCCTTGCCATGCAAGTTGGTGTTTTAACAAGCAGGGGCCATAACCAAACAGGAATGTTGATAACAGTTCTCCACCAGAAGCCTGCCTGGCCTCTCCCTGCCCGTGTAAGCAATAGAAATTGAGAGTCCCTCTCAGACTAGTGAAGTTTCAAAGAAGACTCTGAGACCAGATCAGCTCCCTGGAAGAAAGAGGTTTAGACCAACTGAGGCGCCTGGAAAGGACATTCTCCAACCTGTTGAGCTCCCCGCAGGCTGTGGAGTGCACCCCCAGTCCCCAGCTTTGTGAAATGTCACCCATGCTTAGGAGGGCTTTTGAGTCATTTCTGCTCCTGTGAGTAACCCCTCACCCATGTTCCTGTAAGTAACCTCACTAAAGCCCATGAGTCATCAAGTTGGACTTTGGTGGTATCCATGAAAGGAAAAGTATTAGTTCACGACCCCAGAGACCAAGTTCTCAGTACAAAGGAGATTTGCCCAAGAAGGACAGAAGGCAGGGAACATTGAATAAAGATAGGAGATAGGGCAAGAGGGAGAAGGGGAAGAGGGTATTTGTCCAGGAGGACAAGAATTGCCTCTGGATAGAGAGGAGATAGATGTGACCCATAGGAAAATGACAGTTTATAATGGTAAACAGGGAAACCCTGTGTTAGGACGAGGTGTTTAATTTGAATTGAGTATGTTGGTAAACAGGGAAACCCTGTGTTAGCAGGAGGTGTTTAATTTGAATTGAGTAGGTTAATTATATGAGTCAAAGGGGGCTTTTGATTGCTGGACTTCCAATATGTTGATAGCTGGACCTTGGTAGTCAGTCTCAGGAGGAAGAAGTAGCCAAATAGGGGAATAGACCTTGGTGGTTAACTTTAGAAATGTAATCTAATGATTTTTTTTAAAGTTTTGTTTGTTTGTTTTTGCAAGGCAGAGGGAATGGGGAAGAAGGGCAAGGCCTGCTGGAGCCTGAGTTTGCTGTGTTTGAGTTCATCAGAGTCCCTTCAATCCCTACTTTGGTCTGTCATGTCCCTATCTGGAGTGAGATGTATGTGTTTTGTCTCCCCACACATTTTGTCAAAAAAAACAAGGCCCCAAAGTTAAAAGTAGCGAGGCTGGAAGTGTAAATGTGCCTAGGACACAGAATGCGGCAGCACAGTACAACCATGGGAATGCAGTGATTAGGAAAAGTATAGACTATATAGGCTTTGATACTCTTGCACTGTTGAGCACCTATGAGAATGTTGGAGGGAATTTCACATGGGTGAGCAGATACTGCTGAAGCTCCAAAAGCTTAGAAGAGCACTGTAGAATTCTTTGCGAGTCAGTTCCCTATGAGAGAAGACCACTTCTTGACTTCTGAGGAGGTGGAGATGAGCCTACAGCTTTGAAGACAGGACTATAAGCTGACAGATAGCTGCATGGAGGTGGGAGGAATGGACTTGAGGGGATGAGACATGAGCCAGATCAGGAGGAATGGTCCACACTGAGATGGGGGTTGGACCCAGAGGGAGTAAGAGAACAAAGAAGTAGAGATGCTGCCTGCTGTGGAGTGGAAGGAAACAGAGCAGCTGGGGACCAAGGAACGATACTGCAAAGGAGAGAGGGCCTCTTGACAGATGAGCAGGAGGAGCCCATGAGTTAAATAGCTGGCTTCCTTTGGTTGTAAGTATAGAATTTGAAGGCTCTGCCCAAGTTCCTCCTGCCCTTCTTTTTGTTCTCTTTCTGCATCCCCGATCCTTGTACTTGAACTTGCCTGCCTTGCCATGTCCCACAGCTATCCCAGGACCCATGGTAGGGTCCATTTGATATTCTTCCCACTTTATAAATAAGAAGACTGAGGCAGAACTGTCGAACCTGTTTCATAGTCACAGCGAGAGGTGGATGGAGAGATTGTCTGGTCAGAGGAAGAAGGAAACAAAGAAGGCACCGTCAACTCATCCTAGTTTGTCAGAGCTGGGCTGGCAATGCCAGGATGCCCTCCCGCCCTTGGTAGAGTACTGCTCACAACCTAGATTGAGTGGGGAGAAGATGCCATCGAGTCATCCTGATGTCCTGGGACTGCTCTTAGCTAAAGTCCCCATCCCCCAGGGGCTGCTGTGCCGTGGCTCCCAGCCCCTCTGTCTCAGAGGACACACTTGCCAGATTATACCTGGGTCACCCTTGACTTTGCCTGAGAGCTGACAGATGTTTGTCCTTCTGGAGTCATTTGCTGTCCAGGATGTGAATTCTCTGTCCTCTGTGAAGAGTCTTGTATAGACCCAGCACTCAGCATACAGTGGAACACCCTGTGCCCCATAAATATCTACCCAGTGGCCCTAACTTTTATGTGGCCAAGTTAAACCTGGGTAATTACTTTCTCCTTACCTATTCAACAGCATGGCTGTAGCTGTGCGCACACACACATCTCTGCTCACACTCCTTGCAGCTTCATCCAATTTTATTTAGAAAATCCAATAACTTCTCTAATCTCCCGAGGCCTGTGCCCTCCAGGGGAGGGGAGGAGGAGGGGAGGTTCCAGTGCTCAAGGCGGCTTTGATGTCACACATTTGCATCTGGGGATGAAGCTCTGGTCTTCTTTCGCTCTCCAAAGCCATGGGGATGACGGGCAGATGTTTTGCTAATAATGAGAAGATGTGCAGGCGTCAACACATGAGGGTAGTTTCCAGTCTGTAAGTTAATTAGCAAGCTGGGGAGCCCAGATAAAGCTTTCTATTTCCCCTCCTGCAGCCTAAAATATCAGATCTGGAGGTTCCCTCCCTGCCTTCTCCTCTTCTCTGGGCTTGAGGACTTGAGGGGAAGCTTTTACATGCCTAGTAATTTGTGTGAGGGGGAACTGCTTCCCACACAGCCTGTGTTCTGGATGACACATTGGCTTTTGGACATGGAGTCCGTTCTTAGCAATTCACTGGCTGATTCTTGCTCCCCCGTTGCAGGATTGCTGGAAGGTTATAGGCGATCTGAGAGTACCAGTGGCTGAGGAACTTGGTGGATGAAGATCCCCACCCCACCCCTACACCCAGCTGTGATGCAGAAAA
This sequence comes from Bramus lutescens, assembly GCA_001685075.1. Taxonomy (NCBI): domain Eukaryota; kingdom Metazoa; phylum Chordata; class Mammalia; order Rodentia; family Cricetidae; genus Bramus; species Bramus lutescens. The sequence goes on along the minus strand of LOEQ01007066.1, from coordinate 87,243 downwards.
AGGAAATACCAAGAACAAATCAGTCAGCAGCACTGTTTTACCATTGTACAGATGGAAAATCAAGGCCTAGACAAGTTAAGCTCCTATAGCTGTCACACTATTACATAGGGAAATGGATTTAAAGTGGGGGTTTGTCAACAGCAGGCAGGTCCAGCATCTTTATCACTGAATGTATTTACAGTTTAAGAAGAGCCAAAAAAAAAAAAAACAACAAAGTTAGGGAGGAAAAGGTTTATTTGGCTTACAAGTCAGTATTGCTGTTCATCATTAAAGGAAGTCAGGACAGGAACTCAAACTGGGCAGGATCCTGGAAGCAGGGGCTGATACAGAGACCATGAAGAGGGGCTGCTTACTGTCCTGCTCTCCATGGCTTGCTCAGCCTGCTTTCTTTCATGTAGAACGCAGGACCACCTTCCCAGGGATGGCACCACCCATCATGGGCTGGGCCCTCCCCTATCAATTACTAATTAAGAAAATGCCTGAAGGCTTGTATACAGCCTGATCTGATGGAGGCGTTTCCTCAACTGAGTCTCCCTTCACGCTGATGGGTCTAGCTTGTATCAAGTTGACATAAAACCAGCCAATACAGTGACAAAAGCCGGCCTTCCAACTCTGGGTTCCCCGTTTGTCCTCTCTGTGGTTCATTAGCTGTCTCCTCCCCACTCCTTTCAATGTTTCCCATTTTACCCTATCAATCTTGGTTCTTGTGTTAGTGGTGATATTGTTCTGAGAAATAACACAAATCGGCTCAGCTAGTAGTGTTTGTCAGCAGGTAGCATAATTTTTCCCCAGATTTCAGAGAAAAAGAACATAAGGAATTTTCCAAATTTATTACCACCAAAAAGAGCTCTGTTTCTTCAGGAAAGAAAAAAAAAAGTCCCCAGCACTGCAGAATGGGAGACTTGGAGTTGAACAGGAGTGTCCCCCTAGTTGATGGTGTGTTTACCAATTCTCAGTGTCTGTTGCTAACTGTGCTTTGAAACAAGAGACATGTGTTTTTAATAGAATTGCAAGTTTTATGCCTTGTTAAAAATACCCACATGGATGCTGGCTAGGACACTGGCGGGATGCTGCGGAGGGACTCTGAATTCCATTCCCAGCCTGCTAGGACAGAGGAGAGGAAGTGGGAAGGATGGCCCATGCCCTCCCATTTGCTTGACTGTGTACAGCCCTCCCCGTTCTCTTTGGAAATGAGTGCTGGCCCCTAGCCGAGCTCTCCAGCCCACCCCCATGTAGAGCAGCAGCAGAGGGCTCCCTCCTCTCCCAGCAGGATGACAGAATACTCATTTTTCACTTCCAGACAAGCTTTTGCTGTAATTGGGGAGAGCATCCGTTGGACTTTGTGGAAAGCCTGAATTACAGGGTTTAAAAAGATGTGCAGCCCATATTATAACTTAACGGAATAGTTTCTGAACACTAGGAACGGGGGTAAAGGCCAGGCTCCACAGTAACTGGTCATCCTCTTAGTTCCCAGTGCAGCGCATCCCAAAGGGGTCTTCTGAAGGCGTGATTTGACTCCAGTTTTCAATACTGAGTGTGTGTGTAGATTGTAGAAAAAATATCTAAGAAATGAAGTAACTTTAATTTTACCACCTATAGATGCTGTTCATATCAAATGATTTCTTTTCAATCTTTGTCCTATGTGTCTCATGTATGGATATATAAATAGAATGCTTCTAAAGTTTGTGGTCATGTTCTATAATTTGTATTTTGCATTTTCTCCATTATGACAGTACACCGTGAACTTCTCATTTCACTATGAGACCTTTGAAGTACGTCTTTTAAAAATGAATGAGGGACTGGAGTGTGATGACCCTCCTACATCACTGGAGATATAGCTTAGTTGAGAGTGTGCTTGCCTCGCATGCCCAGGGCCCTGGGTTTGATCCCCAGCGCCACATAAACTGGCATCCCAGCACACACCTGTAGCCAGGAGGATCAGAAGTTCAAAGTCAACCTTGGCTAAAAAGTGAGTTCGAAACCAGTTTTGAAATTAGGGTACATGGGAACTTTTTTCAAAAACAAAAATGGAACAAAAATGTGTGTATAATCCTCAGTCCAGTGATTGCCTCACAGTGATTTAACTGATACACCTTTATTCCAGTGTTTTGTCTGAATGCGTCACAGGAAACTTCTCCTTTGCTTCTAATTATGTGAAGTGTTTCTTTTGCTTGACTTATCACTGCTTTCCCCCATGTCAAAATGTAGACATATTCTAGCAATGTAAATCAAATTACTTTTCAGTTCAGAAGAATTCCACAAGTTAAGAATGTGTTGTTTCATACACAGGTCCTGTGGGACAATTCCCTTGTACACTATAAAGATTTGTCACTCATATTGGTTTAATAAAACACTGATTGGCCAGTAGCCAGGCAGGAAGTATAGGCAGAGTAACCAGATTAAGAGAATTCTGGGAAGAGTCAGGAACCAGTCAGACGCAGAGGAAGCAAGATGAGAATGCTGCACTGAGAAAAGGTGCCAAGCCACGTGACTAAACATAGTCAAGAATGATGGGTTAATTTTAAGTTGTAAGAGCTAGTTAATAATAAGCCTGAGCTAATAGACCAAATGGTTTGTAATTAATATAATCCTCTATTTGTTTCTTTGGAACTGAATGGCTGTGGGACTGGACAGGACAGAAACTTATATCTACAAACAGGGCTGAACTTAAAAGATAAAATAGTAAGAATGGGAGAAAATGTTTGCATAGTACATCAGCTTGTATATTAACCTGGACTGTATCCTGTGGACATAGAATATACACTGTATGTCAAATTCCTTCTAGAAGTTTACTACCTGCTCTGCAAGGAAGAATAAAAGCATATCACATGAAAAAAATACTACAAGCTATGCTGCTGATGAATATACACTAAGAAGAAGAATTTGGTTTTAAAGAATGTCTGGGATTTAGGAAGATAGAAATTACCTTGTATTGAGTCCCAGCAATGTGCTTAGTATGTCACACATATCAATTAAAATTTCCTTACAGTAACCCTGCTTATTTTCCATAAAAACAATTGGACTTCTCATAAACACATACATACACAATAATAAATAAATAATCAATTTTTTAAAAATTACCAGCTAAATGACTCATTGGCATTTACCTCCAAGTCTGACCTTGACCCTGGTATCCACATGGTAGAAGGAGAGAATAGACTCTTTTTTGTTTGTTTGTTTTTTCAAGACAGGGTTTCTCTGTGTAATCTTTGGAGCCTGTTCTGGAACTCACTCTGTAGACCAGGCTGGCCCCGAATTCACAGAGATCTGCCTGCCTCTGCCTCCTAAGTGCTGTGATTAAAGGCGTTCACCATCCACTGACTGGCAAGAATAGACTCTTGAAGGTTGTCCTTTGACCTCCACAAGGTCTTTGTGACATGCACGCACACATTAAGTCATAAAAATTTAAAAATATTATAGTTGGGGTGCGTGTGTGCATGTGTGTGTGTGCATATGTGTGTGTGCATGTGTGTGTACTTGTGTGTGCATGCCTGTGTGTGCGTGTATGTGCATGTGTGCATGCGTGCGTGCATGCATGTGTGAGAGTGTGTGTGTGTGTGTGTGTGTGTGTGCCACAGCACACATGCATAGGTCACAGGACAATTTGTGGGAGTCAGTTCTCTCTTTCCTCCATGTCAGCTATACTCACTGAACTCAGGTCATCAGACTTTGCAGCAAGTGCCTTTACCAGCTAAGCCCCCTAAAATCTTTCAAAAGCAAATTTGGCTCTGATAAAAGAATATAGTTCAGTAAGATTATAACATGTAATAAGACTGGAAAGTTGTATTGTGTCTGACATCTGTAATCCCAGGACTTGGGTGGGAGTCTGAAGCATGAAGATTGCTGTGAGTTTGAGGTCAGCCTAGATTACATAGTAAGTTCCAGGGCAGCCTGGACTACAGTGTAAGACCCTGTCTCAAAGAAAGCAAGAGACAGTGTGAGTTCAGTATGTTTGGAAGTGGAAAAAGACAGTGATTATCTTTTTGAAATAAATCAGAGTAAAGAGAATATATGGGCAGAAAACTGCTATAAGAAGGCGTAAGTGCTGCAAGAGAGGGGCCTCTGCTGGGTTTGTTCACTGACAGGTCCCCCAGAGTTGGAAGATGACTTCATTTAGCAAGTGTTCCATAAATATTTGCCGCATGAAGAATGAATGAATGAATGAGTGAGTGGCCAGTGTATTTGCTCTAGAGTATTGGGGAATAGCACATATTATTCTGACTCTTAACTCCCTTGATGGGAAAGGACATAGTGTGACATATTAAGAAATCACCTCAGTTAGGCTGAGTGTGGCAGCACAAGTATAATCCTAGACCTAGGGAGGCAGAAACAAGTGATTCTCCATGAGTTCAAGGCCAACCTGGTCTACCTGAAAATTTGAATCTGAATCTGCTATGACACACATGCTTGCATATATATTTACACACAAATAAATTAATTAATATAGTAAAATAGTTTTAAGGCTAGAAGTAACCTCAGTCTGTAAATAAGGAACAAGTTTCATGGTAGTGGGGACAGAATGTGACCTGCTTGTGTCTGAAAATGGGGCTCTATCCCGAGGGCCAGACTGCCGTGGGTCCTCTTAGAAAGGGCAGAGTAGATCAGCCAGGTGGTCCATTTGTCTGGTGGGCATACTGGGAGTCGGGAGCAGACCCCTGACTTGGATGGACTATGTGGTAAGAACCTATGGAGAGGCTGTAATGAGAAAGCTGGCTTCCTTAGGAATAAAGCAACCTTCACACCTGCTTCTCTGTGTCCTTCACTAAGAACTGAGCTTTGCCCTGTCATCTGTCAAGTTCATATGATAAAATGCTAATATCCAGGATAACTGAATTTGGAGGGCAGAAGGGTGGGATCTTGATCCAATAGGACTAGGACCCTTGTAGCAGGAAAAGACACCAGGATATCCCTTTCTGCAGCACACAGGCTCACACCAAGGAAAAGCACAGGACGTTGATACTGCACTTCCAGCCTTATAAACTGACAAAAGGCACCTAGTCTGTGGCAACTTACAGACACTCTGTAGGAAGACAGGAGACAGACTCGTTCCCACTAGGAGACTACTGCCAGGATCACATTTGGTCCCAGAAGCCCAAAACATCACAGCGTTGATCGTTTTTTAGCAGACTTGAAACGTGATCAGTCAGTCCCCTTTTCTGCTCCTACATGGCGGCCCTGTCTCACCTCCTCATGGTGGTAACATCAGCTCCGATGCCCTCATTCTTACTTAGATGGGTGGAATGTTGCCAGAATTGGACAGCGGGGAAGGCCATGTCCATATAGATTGTACTGATTGTGTATGATCTCTTCAATTTTGGTTTGGCATTTTCCACCATATCTTTTGCAACCTTTTTATCTAAATCCCTGGCCCCTCCTTGCCTGGCCCTGTTCCTACTCTGATCTTAGATACTATTCACCCACAATTACAAATCAAAATTGCATATCATGGGAGTGGGTAATAGGGGGACAATCATGGTCACTGAATACCCTTTGCTTTTGGCATCTGGCTCCAACCATAAATTCCCTTGGGCCTAAGGGAGGGCCATGTGGCAGGAACTGGGGCATTTGTTTGTCTTTGGCTGTCTTTTAGGCTTGAATTATGCTTATTTTCCCCCTTTGAGCTTATAGAACCCTCAAAGCTATTTTAAAGGGAAGATTGATGCTTGGGTTTCCATAGTATGAGGAGGTACTCTCTCTAAGTCTTTTCTTGAGCCAGCCTGCCACATAAGGTATGTGCACCCCTCAGATTAGGGGAGCGAGATTCATCAAGCCTACCTACTTCATGGACTCAGCACTTATGTACAGCATGGTGGCCTAAGTCTGGAATTGCAGCCTGGTATCAGGCCAATATCAGTTTGGAATCACTTGTAAGTAATTTCATTCATTCTCCCGATATATAAAAAGCAGTAGGGGAACCCCCAAGCCTTAGGTTCTCATTGGGACTCCCTTTCTAAATGTCTCTGCACCCCAGTTTCCTAATGCATAAGTACAAGAGGTCTGTGGGCCTCGTTTCATCACAGCACTGTGGGGGTTGTGGAGATGGCTTCTGTCTTAGGCAGGGTTTCTTTTGCTGTGAAGAGACGCCATGACCATGACAATTCTTAGGAAGGAAAACATTTAATTGGGGGCTTACAGTTTCAGTGGCTTAGTCCATTATAGTCATGGCAGGAAGCATGAGGGCATGCAGGCAGACATGGTGCTGGAGAAGGAGCTGAAAGTTCTATCTCTGAGTCTCAAGGCTGAACAGGCAGACAATGAGACATGAAGGCCGCACTGCCTAATAGTTCCACTCCCTATGGGCCTATGGGAGCCATTTTATTCCAACTGCCACAGCTTGCTTGCAAAGTCACTGATAGAGGATTGGGCACACAGGGAGTTAGCATTTGTAATGAAAAGTACAAGTCACAAGCCTTTTCCAGGGATAGCCTGTAGAATTAACTATTGTCGGAGAAGCTGCTTTGATTTCCTCCTGGGTGTTTAAACAGAGGTCATAGCAGCTAAGGGTGTCTCCAGATGCTGGGGACCAGGCATGCCATTCATCTGTGGCAGATATTGGCAAAGGGATCTGGACTGTCCTTTTTGCTAAAGCAAACCCAGGAGACAGGTGGTGGTGGCACATGCCTTAAATCCCAGCACTTGGGAGGCAGAGGCAGGTAGACCTCTGTGAGTTCGAGGCCAGCCTGCTCTACAAGAGCTAGTTCCAGGACAGGTTCCAAAGCTACACAGAAACCCTGTCTCGATAAACCAAAGTACAAAACAAACAAACAAACCCAGGAAGCCTCATGCCTTGTGGTTTTGTAGCAGAACATGCTATCTAGCCTAATTAAAGGGCAGACGGTACTCTGCCCCACTAAGCCAGAAAATGTGCAATTCCTAAGATACTCTGCATGCGTGTGTATGTTAAGGGTAGGAAGGTTTAAAATAAAGGAGTGGGTCATAGGAATTTCCTTAGGGTGAAGTGTCATTGAGTTCTTGCATAGAAATCTGTATTAGTTAGAGTCAAGTTACCACAATAAAACACTTGAGATGACTGAGTAAAGATAAACTGTTTATTTTATTTATTTTAAAATATCCTGTGAATTACATTTAAATTTGTATTTAGTATGTGTGTATGAGTGTGTATGTATATGTATATGTGTGTGTGTTCGTGTGTGTATGCATGCATTCATGGAAGTCTATTCTTTCCTTCCGCTGTGTAGGTCCCAGGGGTTGAACACAGCTTTGGCAGCAGACTCCTTTCCTGGTGAGCCATCTGTCTAGCCCCAGAAATCATTTATTGAGCTTACAGTTTTGGAGGCTCAGGTCTGAGATGAAGTGGTTCCCATTGATCTGGGCCTCTGGTGAGGGAATCCCGATGACAATGGCAGGTGAGTGTCAGAACACACAATCACGTGTAATTCTATGGGAAAGGGAGGAGCCCATTACACTCCATTTCTCCCAAGTCCACAGCACCTCACATACTGCTTCCCGAGACCAGGATAGTCCCAGCATCTAAATGGCAGTAAGACCCAAAGAAAAAGCAAGCCCATTGCTTGACTGATATACACCTAAACCCAAGGGGATCCTTAAGGACATGCACACCCAGTGCATGATAGAGGACATGTTTTTCTGATGCCATAGCCTCCTTTCCCCGCCTCCACTGTCCATGCAGGGAGGAGGAAGCGGATCACTCCTAAACTGTGACTTGAGATGAGTGGCCAGCTACACTGGTCCCTGTTTCCTTTGCCCCTGAGCTCGTCACCTCGTGCATTTAAGTCTCAGTGTCATCTTCTAAAAATGCCCCAGTTGGGCCCTTTAAGCTTTGGGACCACACATGGTTTTAGCAGATCAGGCATAGCTGGGGCCTGTGGTCACCCTATGCTCGGAGGAGGCGAGGGCTGTCTTATCTAAGGCAGCCTTGCAGCTTGGTTCTGGGGTCTGTGCCACCCCTCTCCAGCTCAGGCACTGGCTGCCACTCCCAGAGGCACCAGTCTCAGAAGGAGGAGGTGTTTGCCCTTTGGAGCCCTTAAAAATAGAACAATAAATAGACGACACTTAGAACCTTTGGGTCTGAAGTCAGTAATTAACTTGCATTCCTGAGGCATTCCTGTCAGCCTAGGAGGGAGGCTGGCAGTGATCAGAGACCACGGCTGTGGAGAATCAGAACTCTGGTTTATCATTCCGATTCCAGAGTCTGGTCCTGGCCTGGATGTGGTAAGACTCCAGGGGCCTTGCAGAGCCCCAGGAAGTGCTTTCGTCTTCCTGTAATGTGGATGG
>LOEQ01007066.1:56933-66937 GCA_001685075.1 Bramus lutescens | reverse complement strand
ATTTCTGGGTATAAGCTAGCCATGCGGGAGCTGGGCCAGATGAAAAGCAGGCCTTCCCACTCCATTCACTACAAGGGAGGAGTTGGGGAGCCAAAGAGCATAGCAGAGGCCTGATCAAAGCACTCAGTCTGATTGAAAAAGTGTCTCTTCAGAAATGTAATACCATAGGAAAATGCTATAAGTAAGACATGTTTTTAAAAAAGACATGTGGAATTTAGGATGTAGCTTGGTGTAGCTTTATTGGTAGGGTACACACTTAGTATGTGTAAAGCTCTGAGTTCAAATCCCAGCACCCCATAAAACCAGTGTGGTGGTTCATGGCTGTAATCTCAGAACTCAGGATGTACAGTCAGAGGCAGGGGAGAAGAAGTTCAAGGTCATCTCAGCCACATAAGTTCAGGGCCAGCCTGGGCTACATGAGACTCTGTCTCAAGCAAACAAACAAAGCATGTGTATGTTTGAAGGGAACAAAACAGAAGTTACTAAGAGTTTGGGGTGATTAATGAAGGCTTTCTGGGGAGGTGATTGATGACTGGGCTCATCTTAATGGATGGATCTCTGGTGTGTGTGTGTGTGTGTGTGTGTGTGTGTGTGTGTGGTGCAATCTAGAGCTATAAGAGCAAGGACCATCAGCGTCTGTCACATGCCTTCTCAATGAATAGCTAGCTTAGAAATGGGAGCTAATGGAGCAGGAAAACAAGAAGAAAAGGCAGGTTGGAGTGCCCTGGTGAGGATGCCACAAGAGAGCAGCTTGGGAAGTGCTCAGGGCACCCAGGCCAGAGCTGTCTGCACAGTGGCTAGCCTTGTGTCTCTTTTCCTTCCCAGCTCTCCTCCCTTTAAATGTCCTAATTGGCTGAAATGTTCGTAGGAAACAATGTTTTCAGACTTCGCAAAGCCTGATTCTAAAGGCACGTCTCCTCATTTGTGTCGGTGTGTATCTGTGTGTGTGCATGCACGCTTGTATATATGAAGGTCAGAGGTTGACACTGATGTCTTCCTTTAAAAGATTGATTTTTAAATTGTACTTATTTATTTGATAATTTATGTATACATGTGTGCATATGCCATGTTGCGATATGTCAAGGTCAGAGAACAGCTTGCAGCAGTTGGTGATCTCCTTCTACCAGGTGAGTCCCTAGGCATAGAATGTAAGCCTTCATGCTTGGCCTAGCCACAAGTGCCTTTCCCTAAGGAGCCATCTCTCTTGCTCTCTACCCTACCTTCTTCTTTTCTTTTTGAGACAAGGTCTCTCCCTGAACCTGGAACCAGGTGGCCAGCAAACTCCAGGATCTCCCCATCTCTACTTCCCAAGCACTGGGGTTACAGTCAGATACTCCTAAACTCCGCTTTTTATGTGGGCATGAGGGATCCCAACTCTGGTCCTCATGCTTTCACGGCACCTTGCAGACTCAGCCATCTCCCCCCTAGACACCCCACTCGTCTTTTTTAAAGAAATGTTTTCAGGTCGGAAAGGCAGCCATCACCCTCAGTCCCTAACCTCACCCCACCAAGTGGCCATCAGTGAGTCCATGGGTTCTTCTTACCCTTTCGTCTCCAAGGTCCCCTGCCCAGGTACACTTATATCACTCCCCTGAGAGGTTCCTTCCCACAGAGCCATAATAATCCCCTTACTGCTCCTATATGACCATTGCACTCATGGTAACCAAAGGAGATTTCCAAACGTCCTCATTGCATGAGGCTTTCCAGTGTTTGGTTCCCATGACTAGGCCAGAAAGCTCAGCCTTGCTGAGGCTGCCTTGGCCACCTTGCACAGGAGACCCCTTCTGGTCACCGCTGGCCAGCCAAGAACCACCGTGAGCTTCCAGCCATGCCTTGAATATGACCTTATGCACCTAAGCCCCAGGCCTGGGTACAGAGCCTATACCCTCATATTGCTGGTTTGTTCTTATCTGTTAGGCCTCAACTTAAATGTCACCTCCTCTGAGAGATTCATCTTGTATCAGCCTGTGCCTTACCTCCCCAACCTGGCATTTTCTCTGTGTAGTTTCCTGTTTATTTATCTTCTGTCCCTACCACAATAATCTATACATGATTTGGATGTACACACACACACTCTTCTAGAATCCGATTCTGAGGAGGTACACATTTTATTAGTCTTTTTTGAATTTACACCTATCACATCTGGCCCAGAAGTGCGCAGTAATGCTTCCTGACGGAGCAAGACAATTTGGCCCTGTGCCAGAACTCTGCTACTCTTTGAGAAGTGCTCTCTCTACCTAGATAGGCAACCACTGAGCCCAGACTTGGCTCAGGCTGTCCTACCTGAGGTAGACTTTGAGGTTCTGCAGGCTGTGAACCCTGCTGGCCTACACTCAGCCATCCCAATAAGGCAAGGGATGATACATTTCATCTTGTGTGGCTCAGTGAAACTAGTCTGTCTCTCGAGTCACCTCTTCCAGTGGTGAGGGCTCTACCCCCTGCTGCATGATGGGTAGAAAATTATACAGGTTCCCCTAGGCCTCCCTTGCAGATGTCTAATGGAGTAGGAAAAGCACTGGCCTCCGAAGTAGGAGCACTGTCTCCTCCCCTTGCCTGTGTAATTTTGGTCCTCTTTTTCCTTACCTGCAGAATGTGAGTCGCAGTCCCTGTTGTGGAACAGGACTGTGGGAGTGAAATCTGTGCCTGCCTGCCTGGGGCTTGCTATTCATCCTGGAAGTATATTTCTCAGCATGCCTTGTCTTCATTTGGAAAGATGGGGCTGCCTCAGAAACAAGAGACCCAGATCAATACAGTTGCCTAGACAAGGTTTCTCCATGACGCAACAGATCAGATAGTCCTGGAGCTGGACCTGGGGGACCATCCACCTGATGATGTACCTTGCACACTCCCCTGTGGTCTAGAGCTCAGACTTGACCCTAAAACCCATTCAAATAATGGGTTGAGGGAGAGCTAACATTACAGAGGGCCGGTGCTGACTCTGCCTGTTCACTCTGAGATGACTCCAATGAAAGAGTGGCTGCTGGAAATTCTTCTTTCTCCCAGTACCATCTATCGCCCTTTGCAAAAATACCAGCTCACTATTAAAGCCAGGCTCTTGTTTTAAGAGCAATTAGGACACAGTGGCTGGTCATATAGGTCAAAAAAATCTAAAGGTTTCCTCTTTTGTCTCTAAGCCAGGAATTTTAAAGCTCAAAACTAATGACATTTTGAGTAGGATGTTTTTTGCCATGAGAAAGGATTTTCTGGCCCACTGGAGGAAGTTTAACAGCATCTTCTAGCCTCTACCCACAGGATGCTAGTAGTACAACCCCCCCATTTGTGATAATGGATTATATGCTCAGACAGTACCTCTATGAGCAAAATCCCCCCACCAAACGAATATATACACCGGTAGAGAAACACTGCTCCAAGGGAAACGATATGCAAGCCACTGGGGTGCCTGGCTGCAGGAGAGTCCATGCTTCTGCACACTGCCTGGGTGTGGGAAAGCTGACTGAGACCACATCTGTTATGATGCTTCTTCCCTGACCTAGCCTGAGAAACTCTGAGATCAACACGCTCCTCAGCTGCGAAGATTGCTTTGTCTGAATAAAGGGGATGGCCATGAAACTGGGATGTGTATACAGAGTGAGTAATGATGGGGGGTTGTTGGGAGGGCTGGTAAACACGCAGCAAACCCAGCCTCCAACTCATAGCTCTTTAGGAGTTATTCATTCATTTCTAAGTCGTATGGTATTTATATTGTAGCTGTTATACAATGTGTCTCGTCTACGGTCTATTTATATGTCTGTCGCATTTGGTGTTATAGATCTTACTTGATTTATACATTTTAATATGTACTAGTGCATCTTTATTCTTCTTTTGCATATATGTATGTGCATATGGGGAGGTATGTGTACGCATGTGTGCAGTGGAAAGGTTCACAAGCTTGTGAATGCATGCATGTGGAGGCCAGAAAGCAACCTCGGTTGTCCTCTGGAAGGCTCTTCATTCCTCTGAGGCAGAATCTTTCATTGGCTTGAAGCTCAGGGAATAGGCTAGGCTGACTGGCCAGCAAGCACCCAGAGCCTGCCTGACTTTGCCTCCCTAGCAGATTGGGCTTGTAAGTGCATGCTTGACAGGCAATGGTGTCACATACCTTTAATCCCAGCACTCGGGAGGCAGAATAGGCAGATCTCTGTGAGTTTGAGGCCAGCCTGGTCTACAGAGTGAGTTATGGAACAGCCAGGGCCACACAGAGAAACCCAGTCTCAAAAAAACAATAGAAACAAACAAACCAAAAGGACATAATGTCAGGCCTGGTACTTTCTTTATTACCCCATCCATGTAAATCTAAATATTAATTAATATATGGTTATATATGTATGTAAAATTTGATATTCACAATCACCCATGATATAGATGGTATGATACCATTTTACAGATGGGAAAAAGTGATATTTGGGAAGCCTTAGCATTTTTCCTGGGTCATACAACCTGTACAAGGATAATGTTGGAACTCAGCTCGTTAGGTCTTCAGGACCGTGAAGAGTGGTTAGAAAAAAAAAGTCTGTCCTCAGATCTTTCCTTCCATCCACCAATTTAGAAACAACCTTTTCATCAGAACGTTGTTTCTGTGGGATAGATACATGTGGCTTTTCATAGATCTGGCCTCACCCAACGTCACTGAGACGCAAGAGTTCACTTCGTCTCCCTTCGCTCCCCACGTGTGGTGCAGAGAGTTGATGCTTTTCTAACTCTCTCTGCGGTTTGCTTTTCTCTGTCGCCCGCGTACTTCTGGCAAGATTCAGCGTTGGAAGAGGAGCGAAAACCCTTCGTGCCTCTTAAGGAATGGAAACTCTATCTCAGCGTTTAACTCTGGAGAGGAATTATTTCTTGCCCTCCAATTTCAGTCCCCAGGAGCAGCAGCTGTTGGGAGAGGGCGCGTGTGTCTGTGCTGGCGCTTGTGTACACATCCCTCCTCTTTGTTCAGGGCATGAGTGTGTTAGTGGATGGTGTGGATAAGATGAGCAGCCCTTAGAGCTGGGTCAACGCTCCATGCTGCTATAGGCACGATACAGCTGACAAATGCCCACTTTAGGAAATTGAGTGTGGTATGTGTTTGTATGAGTATGTGGACTGCGGTGCACACATGGTGTGTGTGTGTGTGGGTGGGTGGGTGTGTGGGTGTGCTTGTAGGAGATCTCTACTGGTAAGTGGGGGCTCTCACAATCAGCGCCTTTGGTAGCATTTGGAACGAGCCTCCGAGTGAGAAAGTCGTTAGCTTTATCATGGGTTGGATCGCGAAATTATTTATATTGGAAAACGTGCCATGTATTCTTACTCTAAAAGGGAATGAAGCTTTGAGACAAGGAACAAAGGAGTGAGTGTTTGGGTGATGGCTCGCCTTGCTGTGTCTGCCGAGATAGCTGATTAGGCAGCCTTCAAACACCACCGTGTCTTCTCAAGGATGTGCGTATCACAATTGGCCGAAAGCAAATTCCTTTGCTTTGCCTCCGCTTTAAAGGAAAATGACTGCTCTCACCTGCTAGAGCTCCCAAAATATTTTCCAGCCTACATGGCTTGGTCTTTTGGTTTGCAGGCTGTTGCTGTGTCTCTATCCCTGGTGTTGGTCTGTCGGTTGGTAAGCAGAGGCTCAAAGCCTTTTGTGCAGTCCCTGTCTTGTTTTACATTTCCAAATCGAGAAGATGGCTGTGGTCTGGGCATGCATGCCTGGTGAAGAATGATAGGGCTCCATGATTGCCGGACAAATTGGGTGCCCGTGATAGCATACAGCCTGCCAACACAGGATTGGCTTTATTTAAGGTGTTTTTTTTTTCTCCTTGAGGTGAAATGAACCAATTTAAAGTATATACTCCGATGATGCTCAGTTCATTTACTGTTTTATGTAACTGTCAGCCCGTCTGGTTCCAGGACATTGTCGTCATACCCCAAGGGAGACCATGTACCCACTAGTCACCTCTATTGGTTGCTATGCAATAGCCCTAGGTAGCTCTAATCTATCTCCAGGGATTCAAACAGTCTGGCTGTCATGGAATCATACAATATATGGCCTTTTGTGTCTGGCTTCCTTTTTAGCATAGGGCTTTCATCTGTCATGCAGTATCTGCCAGACCTTCTCTCCCCTTTGGGCCCAATTGTATTCTGCTGTATGAACAGAGCCTGTTTTGTCCACACATTCATTTGTCTCTTGGTGCTTTCATTGTTCTTCCTACCTTTGGGCTGCAATGACAGCGCTACTGTGAGCATCCTAATACAAACACTTATTTGGTCTCTGTGTGAGCATCCTAATACAAACACTTATTTGGTCTCTGTGTGAGCATCCTAATACGAACACTTATTTGGTCTCTGAACTTAGCTCTTTGGACATACACTTCGGAGTAACATTGCTCAGCTCTCTGGTAGTTCTGTGCTTTCACGTTTTGAGGACTTGGGGCTGGTGTTCGTGATTTAGACTTTGGTCTGCTGTTAGGACTCTGAGAGAGGCTTGGTTGGAATCATGAATTCTAAATGTTGTAAAGAACTTTTCCACTCCTTACAAGAGTCTGAAATCTGCCTCCAAGAAGCCCCTGAATCCTCCCCACACAGTTCTAGCTCAGAAGATGCCTGCCTCCCTTGGGTGGCGGTTTCCCCGATGGCCATTTCTATCTGATGGCTTACAGTACCCTGCTCCACTGAGAAGTTCCTACCTGGAGTCTATAACCTTTGGGGATTTACTCACAGCAGAGTTTCAAGGTCAAGAAGGAGTTTGTAATTTCCGTTAGCTCTTTAAAATTCTAGAGTGACCCATCGGGATCTTTTCTTCTGCCTTGAGCTTTTGGAGGTTTGCCAGAACATCATCACTGAGTGACTGTAGCCTTCTGTGAACTGTGGATACCCAGACGCCAGGACCAGACAAGGCCATGTTTCCCAGTGTTCCCCTATGAGAGGACAGAGCTGAGGCTGAAAGTTTGTGTGGGAGGTGGTGGAAAGCAAAGAACCAGGCAGGTCGCTCCCATTGGCCCAACTTGCCCTTCATCTTGAACATCTGTGGTTAACTGCAGATACCAGAAGAATTTGAACGTTTGGTTTGTGGAGAAGGGCTGTTTCTGAGGGACCTGAGAAAACCCTTGAAAGTTGCGTAACTTACGGTGTTGATAATGTTAGAAAAATAATCCAGGAGCAGCTCTTTTTAAAGAATAAGCCATTTATGAAGTAATATAGAAATGTGCAAATCACAAACTAGTACCTGCATATGAACTATGAAATATATAACAAGAGGGAAAAAATTACCTATGGTTTAGGAACCGGGATACTGGTTACCTTTAGGGGGGTAGGGCCTGGAAGCACGAGGTGCTGCCTTGTTCTTATTCTTGATTTCAAACAGCTCTTTGTAACATAACTAAATCTGCAGTATTGTTTAATATATGTCCAGCCAAGGAGGGTTTGAAGTGATGCGGTCTGATGTGGGAGTCACAAAGGTATAATTTATTAAGGGGTTCTGTGGGGGGAAACAGACTCACGGAGCTGGGACCAAGGGAGCTGGGGAACAACCACCTGTTGTTTCATGCCTCCTGACCCCATCTTCACAACCTGAGAGAGAGCCTGACCTTGTCTGTCTCCTCTTAAGAGGTCAAGTCCACAGACAAGAAGCCACACTTTAAGGCTGGTACCCCAAAGCTATTGTTGGAATGAATTCCCACAACACCAGTCAGCAAAGCATTGTGTTTGTAAATGGCTTTGGTATGGGTCTCCTCAGCATCCTTTCCCTAGTCTTCCATTGGAGATTGCCCTTGTTCACAGTTGGTCCATGTGCTGTGGGTGTTCTGTCTGGCATACTCTCTGGTGCCAGAAGCAGGCACAGAAGTCAGGGACCGGCTAAGAAATGAGCAGGTGATTCGACTCAGGCAAAAGTCTACCCTGAGACCTTTTATAGAAACATTGTGTTTTATGCACAGGTAGGGTAGAACTTTCAGCTGTTGGGGCTGCCTTTGCCATCCCATGCAAAGTGCCAACTGGAAATGAAGCCAGTAATGAGAGAAAGGTTAGGGTTAGGGTTAGAATCCTGGGTGCAGGGTTTGTAGATCCTGCTGGACTGGACAACCCCAGGTGTAATGTGCAGTTTCCTGGCTGCAGATGCACTGTGAATGGCTGCTTGAAGCTCCTGACCCATGGCTTCTCCACCACAATGAACTGTACCCTTAAACTGTGAGCTCAAATAAATGGTTCCTTCCTTAAACTGTTTTTATTAGGTATTCCTTCCCAATGAAGTATAAAGTAACTAACACAGCCTCACAGTCTTCCATGTACATGTGTGGATAGCACTCCCTTTCTCTTCTGCTCTTGGAGTGGAATTTCTATCCCTGCTCATGGAACAGGTCAGGTGCACTGGTACAGTTAGGTCAATTGGAACCTTTAGATATACTCAAAGGTAGCTTAGTCTCTTAGTAAGTTCTGCTGGGGGGACATCGTGACAGCTAAATGTGGGGAGAAGCGAAAGGGGAAGAGGGAGTAGAGGGTTTTCAGAGTGGCCACTGACTTTTCAGAAAGTGCGTCTGAAGGGAACAGTTCTGAAGCTGTGCAGACACAGATCACACACTGGTGTAGCCTGGTGTGTTTATTTGGAATGATGGTGGGGGTGCTTTGGACTGTCATTGGGCCACTGCTTTTGCCCGTTCTCCTGGCACACAGATCTTGATTTGTTTTTAAACTATGCAAAACAGAGAGTAAGAGGTAAGTGTCTAGAGCTTGCTGGGTCCTCACTGAACTGCCTGCTGATGGTTATCAGAAATCACCTAGCAGTGACTTTCCATAACCCACGGTAACATGCACAAAAGTGTTCAAAGACAGCTATGTTAGGAGTCACACTCAGAGGGACTGCTCTGATTGGCAGGGGCCCTAAATCACGATCATGTAGATAGGGGTAACGCTAACAGAAGTGCGTGTCATGTGCTATACGAATTTTCAGGTATTTACGGGTTGGGAAATACTTCTGTAAAACATTCAGTGATTTATGAGCCGTTTGTAAGCAAACACAGAGGATATCGTCAGAACGATCATTCTTCGCCGTGTTTGACATATCTTGCCGTTGCTGCATCCAGAGCTGAGGGCATTGCTGTATTGTGCGAGGACCTGTGCGAGTGTTTGGCTGCCAGTAACCTGACCTAGTTCCAGGCAGAGTTTTTGTGCTGAATCCCACAAGTCCGCCAACATCTCTGTGACCTTGTTTCAAGTTACTGTCCAGACTTCTTTGATGAGCGTGCTCACCGCGATGTGAACGGCTATGATATGACAAAGAAGGGGCTTCTACAAGACCCGCAGGGAGGAAAAATATTTCAGATCTTGAAGCTGCTTTGAGGCTAGGACCACGTAATCCTGTGTAACTAGAAAGAACATGAAGGGGACCCTGACTCGGTCACCTTGTTCTATGTGGCATAGAAGTAACTTGCTTACCCAGTGGTAAAATGACCACACCCAGGTCTAGGGTGCCCTATAAGCAGAACACACACACCTACAGCTTGGGGGTGCTCTCAGCTGCTTCGTTGACCTTCAGGGCAGATTGAGATCTGAGGAAGGTCCTTCCACTAGCATGGATGTCTTGACCTCGTCCTAGCCTCTGAGAGACACTAAGCAAAAACTGGGACAGCCACAGGTCATTCAGTAATTTCACTTGTAGCTATGATTTCAAATTCCCCCACCCTGTAATAATTACAGGAATGTAATATGGATGGAATCTTTTACGTTTTATCTCTTTCTTTTCACTCCCTCTGGCAGGAAGCTAGAAAGCAATGGAATTCAAATGAAAAGAGTGCCAATAATTTATAGTTGAATAAATCTGCTTTTGAACTACACCCCAACTAATAGAACTAGCACTTGCTCGAGGTTCTTCCTACACCAGGTACTTATGCAGCTGCTCCTATTAATTCTCACCACCCTAAGTGAGGCCAACGTCGTGACTGGTCCCACTTTTTAGAAGAGAGAGCAGCGTGTATTAAGTAATAGTTGCTGGAGGCTGGAGAGATGGCTCAGAGGTTAAGAGCACTGGCTGCTCTTGCAGAGGTCCT
>LOEQ01007066.1:35927-49383 GCA_001685075.1 Bramus lutescens | reverse complement strand
AGAGAGAGAGAGAGAGAGAGAGAGAGAGAGAACAATGTATTATGGTGTGTGTCTGTGTACGAGAAAGAGAGAGAGAAAGAAAATAATGTGTTACTCTCTCTCTCTCTCTCTCTCTGTGTGTGTGTGTGTGTGTGTAACAGGACAACTTTTAAGTCTGTTCTCCTTCTGCTATGGGGTGAGTTCCAGAGACTGAACTCAGGTCATCAGGCTTCATAGAAAGCTCTGCTTTTATCTGAGCTATCTTACTGACCCTAATGTTTTATGTTGATAAGCTATATTTTTGATTGATAAAGAAATTCATGCTGGGTATGGTGACTTATGCCTTTAATTCCAGCACTCAGGAGGCAGAGGCAAGTGGATTTTCATGAGTTCAAGGCCAGCCTGGTCTACAAAGTGAGTTCCAGGACAGCCAGGGTTGTTACAGAAAAAACCCTATCTCAAAAACATACAAAAAGAAAGGAAGGAAAGAGTTGACATTTGTTATAGAAAATTTAAAAACACGATGAACTTCAAGGGAAGAGAGAAAGATCAATAATCTCATTGTGAAGATAAAAACGTAATTAATACAGCCGTCATGTATATCTGTGCACATAGGGAGGGAAGTAGGGAGAATGTTTTGGTGCCGTTTATTTTGCTCATTGTATTTTCCTCAGTTTCTAGAATTGTACCTCATACACAATATGCTCAATAAAAGGTTGATCAGAAAGTGAAAATGGGTTCCCGAGGATATTGACGGTGTCCCACAGGACGCTGGCGCGTACCCCAGACAAGCCTTTCCCCAGGTCTGTCTCTGTGTGACCCAAACTGCCCCCATTCATCCTTCTGTCGTGCTCAGCTGCCTCTCAGCTCCCACACTCTACTGCTTCGAGTCTCTTCCATTTCTAGGAAGGCATGCCATTGACCTTCAGGTCTTCCTGTGATAGTGCTCTCTTCCATTGGGAGGAAAAGGCTTTTTGTTTGTTTTTTACTAGAGAAAAAGTTGCATTCTGTTTCATGTTATTATATACCACATCACCACGGTCCGATGGTATTCCGGATACATTTTGTAATAGGGTGTTCCTACCCATGCAAATGAATCTCTATCATAGAGTCTAGGAATCAGCAACTAAACTTCAGTAGAATTTTTTTTTCTCAGTTGTGTCTCCTACCACTGCCGAAGTCTGAGAGAAGAGAGAAACCAGTGACATTTGATACGTAGAGCCAAGCAGAGGGCCCAGAATTCAGCAAGCTGCCACAGACTGTTCTCACAGCAGCACAAACAGCCAAATAAAGGGCTCGAAATAGAGCTGTGCACTCTAACTGGTTTGGTCTGATTGCAAGTCAGAGATGAGTGGCTGGATTCCGGGCATCCTAGGCAGGCATTACTGCCANCAGTCCCCAAAGAAACGCGAGAGTGACGGCTGGGGCTTTGGCCAAGACAGGCACCTAGGTGTAGTGAGGACAGGACTTTGAGGACTTTTCCCTCCTGGCCTCAGACGAGGTGTGGACTAGTAAGGGATGATCAACATTGACTCCCGTGTATGTTTCTTTAGCTGTAAAGGAAGTGTTTTCAGAAGATTTTGTGGCTTTGACTGGGGTCAGCCGGAAAAGTGGTGGGTGAAGTAACACCTGTTGTGGGTGTGGAAGTGAGTTTTCTCCTTTCCCTGCACTAGAAACTGCTAGAAGAATATCTCAAATACTAACCTCTGGGAGACGGGATTAAACCGATTTGCGTTTTCATTAAATTAGCCCCCCCCCTTTGTGACAAAGCCTGGCTGGTCTGGAACTCACAATCTTGACCAGGCTAGCCCTGAACTCACAGAGATCCTCCTGCCTCTGCCTCCTAAGTGCTGAGATTAAAAGCATGCACCATTTATTTTCTTGATGTTAGACCTTCTGACTGAGGTTAGAGGCAATGTCAAAGTTGCTTTGGTATGCATTTCCCAGATGGGGTAAGAGTGGTAAACACTTTTAAATATCTAATTTTTTTTAAATCACTTTAAAGTGGGGGTGGTGACCTACACCTTTAATCCCAGTACTTTGGGGAGCAGAGGGCAGGTGGATCTCAGTTAGTTTAAGTTCAGCTTGCTTCACATACAAAGTTCCAAGCCAGAGCTACACAGTGAGACCCTACATAAAAAAATACAAATAATAAATAAATAAATGAATGAGTGAATGAATGAATGAGGCTACAAATGCTATTAAGAGTAGAGAGAAAGGGGGACCCTTATTCCCTGCTGGTGGGGTTTAAACTAGTGCAGCCACACTATAGAAATAAGAATGGAGGTTTCTCAAAAACCAAACCAAAGCAGAATCTAAAAATCTTACAAGTAGAACTACCACAGGACCCAGGAAGCCCCTCTATGTACACACCCAGAGAATGCTAAGTTCTGCCCCAGAAGTACCCGCACATCCGTGTTCGCGCTGCACAGTCGCTAACAGCTAGGCAGTGGAAGCAGACCAGATGTCCACCCACAGATGAACGGGTAGAGAATGTGTGCTTAGTGTTAATGAAGAGTGGTCGTCGGAGAGAAATAGTATCACACAAAGGGGTGTGGTGTAACTAAGGACCGTAAACCGGCTGGAGAGATGATGGAGCACGGCGTGTCCGTTCCAATCTGCCCTGTGTCGGCACAGAAAGGCCGCTGCTTTGCAGATCACCTCTCCAGGGAAGGTCTCCAGACCCCCTTCAGGACGGGAGGGCTAGGGAGAGTGGGCGTGGCCTCCTTCCATCTCAGCTTCCCCTGTAAATTATGAGTCGCACCAGCATGAGATACCTCAGAAACCTGAAGACTTGAGCTTGGACAGCTCGCTATTTCTGGCTTATGCTTTTAAAACCCTGGGTCAGTTTCTATTGCCAGCAAGGTCGCCAGTCCTCAAATTACTCTGAACAGACTCAGGTGATGCAGGACTGAAGCCACCAGTTAAAATGATGCGGTAATGGGTGGCTGACCCCGGACTGCAGAGGTTCCTTCCGAAGGTGGCTCGTTGGCAGTATTCCTGGCAAGTGGATTGGGCCTGCTGAGATGTGCCAGCTGAAGACTAGCCTATTTCCCAGACTGAACAGCAAGACAGTAACCTTTGACCTCCTACAGCTTTTCATTTGTTGGGTTGATTTGGTTTAGCTGCCATCTTGAAATGAGAGTGTCTGGTTCAGAAGACTTCATGCAGGAACTGACCTCACACACGATCTGGACTTTGTCATGCCTGCTCATGCTCCATTCTTCCTCTGGGAAGCGGCTGGGTGGGCTACGAAATGGTCATCAAGCTGTTTCAGAAGTGGTCCCCTTCTTTTTCAGGATGTAGCATGGAATTGCAACATCTGCCGCTCAGATGCTCCCAGTGGGTCTCAGCATCTCTTCAGAGGTGGCACAGTGGGTTTTGGGTACCCCCCCAGAAGATGACTGTTGATCCCCCATTTCTCGCTCTCAGCCTCTCAGCCATCTTTTGGAGAAGGCTGTCCCTGAATGTCTCCAGCACAGGGTGGCGGATGGGAAAATTCGGAGATGAAATTTAAATCTCTCCAGTTTGCTGCTTGTCAGCAGCTCTGATCACACACACGCTTGGCTGGAACAGAAGTTGAAACCAAAGCCTCTGAGAAGGTTTTTAGGTTATCTGGGCACTGCAATGCCAGGTATGTTTATTGGTGCATTGCGGGTCCGGGTGTCAGGTTATCTGCACGTGGCAGGAACAGACTGTAGGCTCCTTATGTTTTGCAGTTCTGCTGGGCTGGCTTCATTGCTCCTGGGAGTATGCCGAGTGGGTGGACTGCTCCATTCTTTATCTCTCCCAAGCCCTGGCTCTCCAGGGCAGTGATCCCCAAGTCTGGAAATAGCACTTGGAATATCCCTGATCTAGAGATGCACCAGTCCCTTGTCAGCACTTATTAAAATTAGAAGCAGCCTTAAGCAAGCAAACAAGACAGAGCAACTTGTTCCTTTATCTGGGTCTCTTCATTTCCAGGCACTTCTTCAATCCCTGCAACACCCTGGGAGGAAGGGGTTATTTGGAAGATGCTTCCTTTTATTTGACTCCTGGAGAAACTGATTGTGCCTTTCCACATCAGCAATGATGTATAGTCTCTAATCTCTTGGCCCAGATCACTGGCCGAGCAGCTCATAACAGTGGGGACAGAGTAGCTTATCTTTCAAGAGATGGATTGACTAATGAATGAGGACATAGAGCTTAGAGGAATTGGCGACTCACTTGGTCCTCAGTCAGGGATACACACCTGCTTCCATCCTGCCTGGCTGATTCCAGACTAAAGAGGACAGCAGTGTGACCTTCATGTCTTCTGCCTCCTGAAGCTGGCCTGCATGGCCTTTGACCATGTTTCCTAGCTTGCCCTGTAGGCTCATTCTCAGAACTAAGCTGAGTGGTCCCCGGCTCTTCCTTCTCAGCGCAGCTCTCACTTGGATGAGGCGAAGTAGAGCATTGGTTAGATAATTGTCGTGTTGGGTGTTGGGAGGTGGCTGAGTCAGCAGACCTGTTAGCTATGCAAGCTTGAGGACCCTGGATCTTCATTCACCACCCACATCAAAAGCTAGTGCCGTAGCATGTGTCTGTAACCCAAGGCATGCTGGGAGCTGGGAGGAGACAGGCAGATTCCCTAGATCCCAAGCCAGGTCAGTGAGCTCAGTGAGAGTGCGTTCCTCACAACATAAGCTGCAGGGGCTAGAGAAATGGCTCAGTGATTAAGAACACCCACTGCTCTTTCAGGGGACCCGAGTTTGGCTCTCAGTACCCACATCAGGTGACTGACAGCTATCTATAGCTCCAGTTTCAAAAGAGCCGGGGCTCTCTTCTGGCCTTCATGAATATGCATTCTAACATATGGGCACGCTAACACGTACACACACATACACACAAATAAAAATAAATTTTGAAAAAAGGTGAGGTGAAAAGAAATCAAGGAGCACTTCATGCAGGGCTTGGTGGCGCACGCCTTTAATCCCGGCGCCTGGGAGGCATAGGGAGGTGGATATCTGAGTTTGAGACCAGCCTGCTCCGCAGAACAAGTTCCACGATGCTCAGGGCTACACAGAGGAAACCCTGTCTTGGAAAAACAAAACAACAACGAAAAAAGGAAGTCACACCTCATGCCAGACTGTCACCTCCACAGTCACGCACACATACATGCATGTGCACCTGCAAGGCCACAGGCACACAGACACACAAACACACACAGGGTGGGGGATATGAATGAGAGAATGACATTGTCCCACTGACTGGGTCCTGTAACTTCCATCACCTGCTCCGAGGCTCACCAGCTTGGTGTAGCCACCCGGGTGCCACACCCACTCACTCAGGAGGAGAGGGCAACCCTTTAATGAAAGGTCATTCTTTAAGCAACCAGCCCCTGGGCCTGGGAAAAGTTGTCTTGCTTTTTCTGTGCACTGTTAGTGATTGCTAAGAGACCCCGGAAACTGGCCTTTGCATCACTTGGACCAGTTTGCCCTTGTCAGCCCCCATGACACACAGTCCTGGTTTTGCATTTCCAGTCCTGGCTTCTCTCTCACATGGAGAAGTGACTGCTCTCGTTGGAGGTACTGCTGCAGATGGCCCCCAGAAACCCCACTCTTCCTCCTCACCCCCCTCCCCTGACACTCAGGCTCCCTCAGCCCACCTATGCCTCCTCCATCCTGACCTCTGCTAACTCCTTTGTACAGAGCCTGGGGATCACCCTTATGCCAATCAAAACTGGTGAACTGCTGAGATCTGTGAAGCACACTCACTGAGATGCAGGGATGCTCAAAACATTCCTTGTCCCCATGAAACTCACATTTTTGTAGGGAAGACGGTTAGTAGACACAAGATCTCCTAAGGAGAGATGCTGAGAGCAAAGTGGAGTATGGAGCTGGATGGTGAAGGCTGACATTTATGGTCGTGTGTTTGGGAGGGCCGGAGTGGAAGACAGGGAGCTCTGTGTGGTTCTAGGTTCACATAGTTGGGACTAGGCATGAAGGCCCTGAGGCTGAAGCAGTTTCACAGCATTCAAGAAAGAGCAACAAGCCAGGCATGTTAGTACATACCTAGAATTCCAGCTCTCAGGAAGCTGAGGCAGGAGAGTAGTGAATTTGAGGCTAACCTAGACTATGTAACAAATTCTGTGGACTCGGGCTATTTACCTTATCTACTAAATAAGTAAATAAATGAATGGCAAAGGAGCCATTGTTGTGGTGTGTTCCAAGCCAAAGGGGTGCTTGGCTCCTGGCAGATGCCTGGTAGCCAGCTGAGTGCTGTGACCAGAGGGTAGTGAAGTGGAAAGAGATAGTCAAGGGTAAGGGTACCCCACATTTTGAAAACCACTGTCAAGATAGCAGGTTTAATGCCAGGCAGGCAGGAAGGCCACTTGGTGACTTGAAGTGTAAGAGAAATTAGGTCAGTGACCTTCTCCCACTGTAGAGATCTCACTGTGTGGCGGGGTGGGGGTGAAGAAAGGCAGGCAGGAACAATTGGGAGGTTCTCACAGAGGCCCAGGTGGGCAGCGACTTGGGTTGGAAGATAGCAATAAAGATCACCAGAAGAGAGCAGAGTCGGGCATACGTTTTAAAGATGGAGACTGTGCATTTAAAAACAGGGTTGGATAGGAAGCCTGTGCTGCACGCCAAGGCCTTTTGTGTTACAGCACCAGGCCGGAACAATGATAGGAAATCTATATGTTTGCCCACTTCCTTCTCTGGAAGTGGCGAACTTTCTGCAAGGGCCCTGATAACCCAGTCATGGCTTCTCAAGTAGCCAGCACCACAGACCAGCAGCACTGAGCCTGACCCCCTCCATGATGTCAGCATCTCCCAGGGAGAGTTTGGGTATTCTAGTGCAGAAGATCTTTGTGAGGGTGGTCCTTTACAGCACGCAGCTGTCATCGAGTAGTTAAGATGCCACCTCTGCTTACCTGAAGCCAGGTTGGTGAGGAGGAGGTAGCCACACAACATTGGAGCTCTTCCCTCCTCCTTCCCCCAAGAATCCTATTCGGAGAATTACTCACTGCTCCCTGTACACTCTGTGCCTCTCTTCCTCTGGAGCGTTCTCCCACTCTTGCTTGCTCTCTTTCTTATCAAAACACCCCCCTCTTCCTACATGCCCATGCCAAATACTCTTTACGCCCTGTAGCACAGGACGAGCATGGTGAGGAAGGGCATTTTCCATGCCAGCAGGTAGTGGTGGAGCTCCGGTGGGCAGAGAGCATGCACCCATTCATTCAGATGAAGTTATAGCCGAGTCTTGCTTCCAATCCTTGCCATGGTGTTGCTGGGCAGTTGCTTTGCCAAGAGACGCTGCAAACTGAGTCTCTGACATGGAAAGTGCTTGCTTCTGGGTGCTAACATGCGCCTCTGCCCTCCTCCTGCCACCCCTGCAAACATTGGGGGGCCTGGCTACCAATGAGATCTATCATTTATACAGGTGTTAGACTTGGTCCCCCTGAGAGAAAGGAACAAATTCATTAGGAAAGCCGTCCAGGTGCCTTTTGGTAAGAGGGGAATGTTTGCATCTTGTTTTCATCCTCCAGCCTTTTGTGGCTCCTTGCCCCCGCTTCCTCTTGAGTGGGAACTGCAGGGTTCCTATTACCAGTGGATGCCCAAATCCCAGCTTCGTGTGGCATAAGCACTTCTGTAGTTTGCCTTGAACTCTGTGTCTCGGGCTTTTTTTTCTTTTCCTCGAGGAGTGGTTTACATGGAGGCTGCAGTCTTCTGCAAAGGATAATTGGTTTTAAATTGTAGGTTTAATAACGATGATGTCGGACTTAATGTGTTGCCTCTCAAGCTCAGCTTGCAGTCCTTGGCAAACAGCAACTCATCGATTCCCATGCTCTCTTTAGGAGGGGACAGCTGCTAGGACCCAAGGCCATCCCAGGATAGGACAGAACTGCAGGGAGGAGGAGACATATGCCTCCCTTAGCCCTGGGCCACTAGGCAAGGAGGTGATGGAATCCTTCTGTGCCCTGGGCACTGGGGTTGCGTTGGCTGGCTATGCGGGGTTTGTGGTCACCTTACTCTTCTGGCTCTACCTTTGGGTCTCCCCACAGCTCATTAGGCATTCCACAGGCAGCTGAGTAGAGGATCTCCAATTCCGCCATGTGCTTTCTGGGCAGAAGACTTAATTGGAAGAAGGTATTAACTTAATTGGCTATCATCAGGCTTCTGGCTGTTTTCTGTATTCTAAGAAACTTTTTCTCATTTTCTCTTCCTCTGGCCAGTAGAGCATGCCTTTAAAAGATTAAAACTTGTTCTCCAGTCTCTCTGAGTAAAAAGTGCTCTGGTTTTCAAGTCAAGAGCCTGGATTCCAATTGTGGTTTTCAGTGGACAATCTTAAATTCACTCACCTTTCCCCACTTCCTTTCCTCATCAAGCAGGGAAGGAGGCTAAGTTCCGTGATCACGTAAGTCCCTCCCCGAGCTCTCCATGGATGGCTTCAGTGTTTCTGTGAGATGACACTAGCTTCTCCTAGGATGACAATGGGCACACATGATTCAGAAGTCAATCAAAATACCAATCTACATATGTTATACAACAGACTAACCAAGACTTGGACGAGCGAGGGCTTGTTCAGCGAAAACGCAGCATTTATGTTATAAAAAGCACAGCAAAGGATGTGGATGGTGTGTGATGTGGGGTATCTTGCTGCAAATTACAGGCAGCAGAAGCAATGACAGGGCAGTGCTGCGCAGGCCAACTGGGGGCTGCCTGTTGTTGGCTTTCCAGGCACACCCTTGGGACAAACCACAGGCGTTCAGAACTTCAAGTTCAGTTCCCTGTGGAAGATGGGCAGTGCCTTTTTGGTCTAAGTTCCTGACTGCCTTTGGTCCTCCAAGTGTTGCTGGATGGCTTTTTTGTTTTTGTTGGAGATAGGAGGAAATGATAACATGGAAAGGATGGGTGGGAGTCAAAACAGAGACAGTGAGCCTGAAGATGTTTCTGTGAGTTTGGAGTCTGTGTGGGCCATGATGGCTGGTACAGAGGAAACAGGGATGGTAGAGTCTGAAGGTAACGCTACAAGATCGTCCATTTTATACCAGTGTGGTCTCCCATGAAGCTCATCTTTCACTCTGTCTCTCTGGCGGGCACACTTTGTTCCTGAAGCCCCCAGGCTAGACTTCACTATCCTGTCTCATTCACGGCTTTGTTTGTTTGTTGTTTGTTACTCTGTAGGTGGTGTGTTGTACATTTTCCATGGGTAAATAAGCAGCAGATGCTAGCAAAATGTGTTGTCTTAAACATTCGTCAAAAGGACGGGATAGAATGGAATGTCAGGTTCATCAGAACAGAAAACATGGCTCTTTTTCCAGAAATTCGGCCCGGCTCTCTGTGAGATACAATCTCAGCTTCTAAATGACAGACAGCTGTCGCTAGTGAAGGTGGCCTGGCTGTGACAGGGAGTGAGGGACTGCAACCTCTAACGGAGGCTGTGGATTTACTGCCTGTGAGAGTTAAAATGGGTTATAGGTAACTGTCCACGGGAACTCTGGGCCTGCAAAGGAAGGTCCAGGTCCTAGCTATAGAAGACTATTGTCTTTGGATTTTAAACTTTTGAGGTAGGGGGAGTTGGGGGGGCAGAATCTCCTGCATCCCAGGCTGGTGTCAAATTTACTATAGCCAGAATAACCTTGAATTTCTAATCCTTCTGCCTCTACCTTCTAAGTGTTAGATTACAGGTGTGCGCAACCATACTGGCCAGTTTCTGCAGTGCTGGGGATCGAACCTGGGACCGTGTGTGCTGGGCAAGCACTCTACAACAGTGTCAATCCTCAGACTTCTCTAGAAGGGTGGTCATGATGGAGAATGGTGGAAGAGCGTGGAATTGGTGAAGCAATGCCTGTGGGATGTTTCGAGGTCAAGGGTTTACCTGCCTGTAGCCTGTGGTCGAGAATTTACCTCAGGCCTGGAGTGAAGACAAGGCTGAGTGTGTGTGAGGAGTTTTCCGAAGGTTGGTTATACGCTGTGAGAAAGCGTCCAAGGCCGTCTTCTCTCTGAGGGTAGGACCACTTTCAAAGTGCTTATCAGTGTCTCTCCAGCACCCATCCGTGGATGTCACCACTCATGGACGTCTGGTGAAAGCAAAGGAGGGTGGGAGTTGAGGGAGAGCTCACGTTAGTGCTGGCCAGTCTTTCTCTTGAGTTCATGTAGGTTCTGTGGCCACAGCAAAGCTGTTGGCACCATTAGCCCCAGGAGCACTCTCTAACAGAGCATCTCTGGATAGTCTCAGAAAAAGAATGTAGCAGAATGATACCGGTGTCAACAGGACTAGAGGTGACACCTGAAAAGGTTTGGCTGAACAGAGGTGGCTTGCAGGATGAGAGGACAGTGTCGATCACAAGGATGGTCTGGGGACCGGTAAGCTGACTTAGCACCTACGGTGTTGCTGGGTACCACCACTGGGTGCCTGTGCTGCCTCATACAAGGGACCTCTCCTTCCTCCCATGTGGAACCTGGTGGATGGGGTGGGCAAGAGAAAGACAGGCATACCCAGGAGCCATGAGTAGTCTCATAAAATAAACCCAAAGAAAGAAAGAAAATCAAAACACTGCTACACACAGTTTAGCATCTTCTAAAAATCACATTCTTTATTGAGGTGTGTGTGTGTGTGTGTGTGTGTGTGTGTAGGTGAACATGCTTTTGAGCATGTATGGAGGTCAGAAGACAGCCTGTGGGAATTGACTCTCTCCTTCCATCACATGCATGGGTCCTGGGGACAGAACTCAGGTTGCCAGGCTAGGTGACAAGTGCCTTTATCCACCGAGCTATCTCATCAGCCCACATTTTGTTGGTATATTTTCCATCCAGTCACAGTGGAACAGGCCAGTGGGTTACAGCGTATGGAGGTTATACATCCAGGGCCCAAGACAGCTTAGTGGCGTAGGTGGCAGTCTCAAATTCCTCCCTGTGAGTGGAAGTCTTCTTATGATGTAAAAGGGAACAGCCAGGGTGGTTTTGTTATTAACTCAAGCCGGAATTCTTCTGATGGCTCGGGGTGGGTGGGGCAGCACTAACCACGCCCATTTTCCTTTCCCAGTGACCAGCTGTTCTGAGCAGTCATTTTCTTGGGGGGGGGGCAGTGAGGACTGTGAGCCTGGCCTTGTACTCTGTAAGGTTCTCTGCTTTCTGGGGGTTTGCAATAGTTCTTGTTATTATTGTGCTGTTAATTCTAGCTTCTGCCCGTCTCCCTAATTCATTCCACATGTCAGGACCTCTCCGCCCTGGCCAGAAGCCATCTGTTTGTCTCCGTCTGCCCAGTGTCGGCAGCTCCTTGGGAGAGCTCGTAAAGTTCTTAGGTGCCACAGTCAGGGTGGCCTCCCCTCCTCTCAACCTTCTGGCTTCTGAACTTCCTGGACCTTCACTGCCTGTGCTCTTGTTGTGCATCTCTGAGCCTGACACACAGCAGAGGCTCAACAAACCATTCAATCCATGAATGGTTCCGTGTATGTTGGAAAACCTCCCACAGTAAGCTATGCCAGCCAACATCAGAAAGAGCAGGGATGAAGTCATCCCCGCATGAACACATGCAGTTAGGGTCGTTTAACCCGAGGAGGTATACACTGGGGTGGGAAACCTCGTGTGGATCCCAAAATGGATCTCAGCTGGCACTTAGCACATCTGATGGAGTCACAGTGTCTATGTGGGCTCCAGATCTAAGGGAGGAGAGATGGGGGCCTTGGAGGATTTTACCCTCACCCTTGAGCCTTTGTGAGAACATAGTCACGTGTTGGTTTCAAATGGGAAGGAATCTCTAAACTGGAGTTTTCTAGAATGTGCTCTTTCCCCCTCCCAGTCCCTCCTATTTCCTTCCTTCTTTCTTCCCTCATCTTGACCAACTCCTTTCAACTTCACTCATAAGGCAGAACAGTGCAGAAGGCGGATAAGTGGATCCATTTCAGGATCTAGCCATTCCCCCACAAAGCCCCCTTATGTATGGCCGCCCCCTTAAAAGCTGAGTATTGCTGGTCCTGCCTCCCCACATTCCATCATTCCCACTCCTTCCTTCCCTTCCTCCTCCTCCTGCTCCTCCTCCTCATTCCCAACAGGTGCTCACCCATGATGAGCCATTAGCTTTGCCCCCATTTTAACCCCATTTGCAGTGCTTCGAGAACCCACATGGTGAACGCCCCCACACCAGCCGTCAGCAGTAGCCCCCACCTCCCTTTGTCTGTGCCCACCCGCTCCCCCACCTTTGTCTTCCGTGGTTACCATTGTTGTTATTTCTAGATGCCTGGGAGGGAAGAGCGTGAGTGAGCGAGCTGCTGCTGCAGAATGACAGGGTATTGTGACCACCCTCCTCACCACCACAGCATGCCTTAAAAAGGATGCATGCAACAGCTGTCGTCACGCATGATCTTTGAAGAGCCTGGGGCGAGATGGAAGCTTCCCAGTGGGAAATCAAAAGAGCGGTTCCCTATGCCTTCATCTAAAACTTCACGGCAGCCTGATTTGCCGAAGCTCTTGTTGAAGTTAGAATTCGAATGCGTGGTCTATGAAAATTAGTAGGCGGTTCTCAGAAGAGAACACAAGGGCTGGGAGTGTACTCAGTGGTATAGCACGCATTTAACACGGGGGAGGCACCACCAGATAATGGGGGGTGGGTAGGTATGATGTTGGAACTCACTGTTAAATCCCTTCACGGAGAGAATGCTAAGTGGTTGAGTTTGGTGAGGGCAGGGCCTGTGTAACTGTGACTCATCCCAATGCCTGAAAAGAAAAGATTTTCTTAAAAAGATTTTGTTTTCATTTTAAAATATGGCTACCAATGTATGTCCCTACAAGGATACATAAATATGCATGCAGTGCTCAGAGAGGCCAGAAGAGGGCGTCAGATATCCTGACACTGGAGAAACAGGCGGTTAAGCCTGATGTGGGTACTCCGGAAAAAACTTACCCTCTACAAGAACAAAGGATGTTCTTAACCACGGAGCTATCTCTCCAGCCCCTAAAAGATTTAAAATCTAAGTGATTTGTGAGAGAGTCGCTCACAGCCTCTTCTGCCCTTAGGATGCCACACTTGAAGAGCATCTCGGACGGGGCCTGAGGATGTCCCATTCTAGATGGAGCAGTACAAGGAGGAA
Source organism: Bramus lutescens (assembly GCA_001685075.1). NCBI lineage: Eukaryota > Metazoa > Chordata > Mammalia > Rodentia > Cricetidae > Bramus > Bramus lutescens. The sequence continues at coordinate 36,350 of LOEQ01007066.1, read as the reverse complement.
GGGAACAGGATTGCTTGGTACCGCTTTAGAGAAATCAGATCATCACGGGAGAAAGGACACCCTTAGTGGGTAAAGGACAATAGGGTTGGTGGCTCTAATGTTGGCACAGTTTATTGGCTGGCAACATGTATGTCATGGCACTTGCAATACACTCAGTATGTTTCCTGGGAGATGTGCGTGCAGCATACTGGCTGCTTAAGCAACAAGGAGCTCAGTCCGGGCATGTTTCGGAGATTCAGGAAACGGGTCTACACGGACGGGGTGATTTGAGGAAGTAAAAGCCAACAAGTAATAGCTATTGTAGCATAGTTACCAAAAACCCAGAGACAGATACTGGGGTTCAACCTGAAGGTCAGAAAAGCAACACATCCAGCCACTGGCTCTTACCTCTACCTCAGTCCGAAATGGTGATCCTGCCTCCAG
>LOEQ01007066.1:0-11815 GCA_001685075.1 Bramus lutescens | reverse complement strand
GGTGCAGGCATGAATTTCTCTGAACTGAAAGATCCATTAAAAGCATCCTTCTGAGCAGAAGCCCAAAGTCCCTGGCACAGGGATTCTGCATAAGCCATAACAGATAAGGAAGAAAGGAAAAGAAAGACAAACCAAATAAAGCATAGCTAGGAACACGTTGATCGAGAAGAAGGCTTAGTCAGACAGCGTTAGTCGGCCGACTCGCCAAGGATCCGCTGGGGGCATCGCTCCGGGAAGCTCTCACCCCTCACCTGACGCCGACTCCCACCATAGAGACATTCTGTCATGCAGGTGCCGGCGTAGGCGTGGCAGGTACCTGCCCTCAGTTTCACATAATCACACATATACACACATGTACATGTGAGGGTTCCTTTTAATTTTAAATTTGTGGGCATGTGTGACTTTCTAATTGAATCATTTTTCATACAATATATTCTGATCATGGGTTCTCCTTTCTCATTTCTACCCTGATCCTTCCTATTTTCCCAACAATCCAACTCAAAAATTTTTGAAGAAAATAAGGAGACGATGTGCTATGGGAATGTCTAAAAAATATTAAATCTATTATTATATTGTTATTCATTATTATATTGCTTCTTAACTTATCAGAGCATTCTTCTTAATGTGAAACTCTTTGGTTAATTTGATACTTGGACACTGGTAAAATTTGATTTGCTTTATACAAGGATGAATGTTAGGAAACTGATTGTAGAGTATAGACACTAAAATGTAAAAAAAAAGCTACATCAATCATAGTTATGAAGGATAAAATTGGATATCATTATATATTATATCTCTGCAGTAGTTAGCATTTAACTTTGAGTCTTCAAGTGCAGAAGATTATACAATGATATCTGCAGTTTATGGAGCATAGCATAAAGTTATTCAAGTAGAGGCATATTCTTTTAACCGGAACATGCTACCGTGATATTTGGGGAGACAGATTTCTTCCAAATAGTTCATGAGTATATGAATAAAAATCATTTGTTAGAACTTGTGATCTTTCCACATTAGAATTTTGTATTATCAAACCATTGTTTTAAGAAACGGGTCTAAAGCAAAGGAGAAATATGTGCTAGTAAATGAGTGGTTTAATTCATTTTAAATGATTTAAGTGAACAGATATTAAATGAGATAATTGAAAAAATAAGAAATACTGATTAACCCATATCACAAGGATGAGCATCCATATAGTTATGAGGAGTCAGATAACTAGATGAAACTTAAATTTTCTAACCCCATAATAAACTGATTAACTCAAATGGAGAAGACAACACTTTTCTCAGGTACCAGCTTACCCTCTCTTTAACATTCACATGACCTTGCTTTAATTATTAAAATAAAGTGAAGAAAATTATGTATCTACTCCATAATACCACCTCAGAAAATTAAAAATGTTTCTACGGGAGACTTGAAGGAATTCCTAAACCAGACTTAAGAACAAGGACTGCTTCCATGGAGTAACTATTGCTTAAGGTCTTGCCCTTAATTTACAAGTCTAGGGGTGGGAACAAGAGACATTGTGAGAACTTAGCATGTATAAAACACTGGTGTTCAAGAACCAGTAAGTACACACACATACACGGTAATATGTTCAAGGTAAGATGTGACACACAACAAATTATGATGGCTGATTATGTGTGTGTATGTGTGTGTGTGTGTGTGTGTGTGTGTGTGTGTGTGTGTGTGTGTAAGCGTGCATCTATTTATGCCTGTAGAGAGATAAACCAGAAGCATCTTTGGGACCACATGTCTCTCTGACCTTTTACTAATAAGAAGTAACATCCATTAAACAGGCAAAATCTGTGTAATTTTCAGCTCCTTCCAGTGTTAAGGATACCTGAACTATGGCAGAGTGGAAAACAGTATGTTACCTCTTAGGGGATATCTGTGGAGATGTACGAACTCTAAAGACTCTTTTAATCTTTTTTTTTCTTTTTTTTTTGGAGTTCTTTGGTGGAGAGCAACGGGATTTGAAGGATTGGCTGCATCGTTTGTAAATACAATTGATTACTCAAGAATTTCCACAAAGTATAAAAGGGTCATTATTTGATCTCCTTGAAGAGGTGGATGTTTAGGGGCCCTGTTGGACAAGGTGCCTGGGGAACTGTGAGCAGAATGAACTGCACTGCTTTATCCCACAGCATGTTTAATATGCTCAGGCATATTATGAATTTCTGAGTTAAAATATATCACACAATGGTTTCTAAAATTGGCTTGAAAATGGGTCCTTTTTATCACTAGTTTTAATTCTGGCATTCTATCAAACACAGTTAGAAGAGCCAATCATGAAATAGTGAGCCTTTAGGGGCATATACTTATTAAAATATTAATATGTGGAAATCTTTTAGCTACTCAATTGGTGATGAAAATTTTTAGGGAATACAGCATTATTATTTACTTACATTTAAGGCAAATTCCTAAGACTATTTGCAGCTGCCCCATATTCCAATAAAATGTTTATTTTGATACCAATACATTTGGCTTTCATAACCACTGATGTAGTTCCCTGGATGCAAACATAATCCTAATCACAGCTTTCCTGTGGATTTGAAATAACACTACATAATAAATTTTAGAGTATCATGAAACTATTTTCCTGACTGAGTCTTCTAGTGATTTTCTATTATTGAACACAACTGCAATAATGCTCAGAATTATTTTATATGGACTTTCACAGGTGGAATGTTCCAAATATAACAATTTAAATCTATATGCCACATTCTGTGTACTTTGGTTCTTGATTAGTATCTCATAGGATGTGTTGGGAATATCTATTTTATACTATATGCTGCATGATTGTGAGCCTATTGGACCTGCCACATTACCACCCTTCATTTCTTAAATGGTTTTGTGATTGAGAAACCATTTGCTTTCCATGGTAATAGTAAATTATTTTTCAGTAGAGTGATTTAGAAAATATATCATAGAAAAGTTTTAAAAATGTTTCAATATTTTTGAAAATGAATTTTAATATAATATATTATGATTTTTCCTCCCCAGATTCCTTCAGGATACTCCCCTCTTCCATATGTTGGAGGAGGGAGCCACTTGTTGGTTCCTGCTGCCCAGAACTGAAATAATCACACAAAAACTATATTATTTAAATCACTGCTTGGGCCATTATCTCTAGCTTCTTATTGGCTAACTCTTACATATTAATTTAACCCATTTCTATTACTCTGCGTATTGCCACATGGCTGTGGCTTACTGGCTAAAGTTCAGCCTGGCTCGAACGGGACTACATGGCTTCTCTCTAACTCCACCTCCTTCTTCCCAGCACTCATCTCAGTACGCCCCTCCCCAGCTCTGCTATAGGCCCAAAGCAGGTCCTTTATTTATCAATGTTAATCACAGCATACAGAGGGAAATCCCACATTATTCATACCCACCTGAATCCACACCATTTATTTACTCTCTCATTAGGATACAAACAGACATCTAAAATAATAATAATAATAATAATAATAATAATAATAATAACATAATACATAAAATAGAACCAAACCAGTATACCACAAAACAAACGTTCAAATAAAAATACCAGAAGAAAATGCACAAGAAGAAACACACACAGTTTCAGAGAAATTTATATTTGAACACACAGAAATCCCATAAACACAAAACTTAGAAACCCTATTATATATGCAATCACATGGAAGGTGGTGTGGGGAAACCTAAGAAAGCATTATAAAACAAACAACCTCTAAAAATCATACTGCTTTTGTTTCATCTTGTCCATCGATTGATGGAGATGGGGACTGGCCTTAAGATTGATTTTTGTACACAGTGAGACTCCATTGGATTTGTGAACAGTCATCAATTCCCTCTTCTCAAGACTCAGGGCCCTGCAGAAGGGGAGTGTCTTTGTTAGGATTTCTATTGTTGTGAAGAGACACCATAACCACAGCAACTTTTATAAAGGAAAATATTTAATTGTGGCTGGCTTATAGTTCAGAGGTTTAGTCCATTATCATCATGGCTAGAAGAATGTAGATGGACATGGTGATGGAGAAGGAGCTGGTAATTCTACATATAGATTTTTCCCCAACAAGGCCATAACTACTCCAACAAGGCCACAGCTCCTAAAAGCGCCACTTCCATGAGCCAAATATTGTTAATCAAAAAAGTGCCACGTGAGAGAAATATTCCATGCAACAGTGTTCACTTGGAGGACCTTTTTGAAAAGTGGAAAAAATGAAAAGGGAGGAAGGAAATACGTTTGGGGACATGAACAACAGAACAGAAGAGAGAGGCGGGGGGGGAGAGAGGCAGAGAAGCTGAGAGAGACAGAGAAAACAGCAGAAAGAGAGAGAATGAGAAAAAGAAAGGAAGGAAGGAAGGAAGGAAGGAAGGAAGGAAGGAAGGAAGACAGACAGACAATAAGAGAAAGAGAAATGGGAGGTGGACAGGACCCTTTTTAAAGAGGAGCATAGTGAAGGAGCACAGGAGGGTCTCTTAGTGGCTAGAGCTGAGAACATATCCTGTCAGAATCCCAAAGGCAGGCCAGTACAGATACCTGAATTTTAAAACCAAGCATTCAAACACATGACTCTGTGGCAACCATTCAGATTCAAACCACCACAAAGAGGCAGGAAAATTGAAAATCCAAAGAAGATGAAAAATACCAAAGAAGCAATGTCATCTAGTGAGACTGACAAATGTAAGAATTCACAGACCCACTGTGCCAACATGCACTGGTTCTGCACAGGTCTTGCCCTGATGAGATCCAGGGCTGAGAGAAGAAGTGGACTCAAGCCTGCATCCAATAAACAGAATGTATGCCCAATTGATATTTCAATATTATAGTGTGTTTGCATGATAAGGAAAATAATTCATGTACCTAAAGGAATGACAGTATAATTAAGTAGTGTGAACTAACTACAATATGTTGTCTTTTTAAATGTGAAATATATTTTAAATCTTATACCTTTAACACTAGAAATCAATAATTTGGGTATTTTGAGCAACTTTACAAAAGAGAAAAGGGGAATGTTTTAATTGATGCAGGTTATAGTAATAATAGCCGTTTTTAATGGGGTTTGAATCCAAATAGGCTATAAGTAAAATTTCTGTATATATTATTTGCTACCACAATAGTATATTTTTTTTTAATTTTATTTAATGAGAAGAAGCCAAGTAAACTTAAGAATACGGACAATAGCACAGTGAAAACACCCCTACGAAACAGCTGTCATCTTTTGTTTGTTTTTCTGTCTGGACTTGTAGAAAAAATAGCTCATTATAATTAACATAGGTCGAAATAGGTGAGAAAAAGAAAATGTTTAACCTTCTTAAAGCACACCTCTTCTATAATTAGAAGCCAGAAATTAGTATTTTATCAGTACAATGTATATTAATGAATTGTCATCAAAAACTTCAAATATAATTTTTATTTTCATTTAATAACTTAATATTTTCTTTCCCCATGAATTTTCTTTTAGCATATTGAATATATTATATCCTAATATTTCACAAATATATGTCAAATTAGGCTATGATTTTTATTCTATTTACTCTCTAAGAGATATTTCTTCAAGTACATTGAAGTTTACACTGACTGATACCATTAGCCTATCAAAATCATAAGACATATAACTACCTCCCTTCTTGACTGATTATTAAATGTATACTACTAGCTATCTGAAAAGCCATGTTTGACTTTACAGAAAATAATGTATAAAATCTGTTATTCATTTTCTTATGCTTTGATCCTCTCAACATCCTTTGAAAGGGCTAATTAACAATGAATAAGTGAAGTCCAGATCCAGCTAAAATGTGGCAAAAACCACTAATAGTGAATTGGCAGCAAGAGCAGTAGCAGCTTGTCGTTAGAGTGAACCATACAATAAAAAGTATATCTAGTCGTTAAAAATACAAAAAGAATATCTTATTGATTGTCAACCCTTTCAAAGACATTTTTCTGACTTAATATAATGAGCAATTGTTATACTCTTTTGTATTCAATGGACTGCATTTTTCTTTAGGTCAGAATAAAACTCTATTATGTGTGTATGCATCATATTTTTATATAGCTATCTGCTAACAGATACCTAGACTAGTTTGCCATATCCCCAACATTACCTTTAGTCAAGATGGCCAAAGAGATTAGAGATATTGGGGACATGGCAAATCATTATCCATTTTCGGATGTGAATGAAAAGTATAAGTAATGTTTCATAAAATATTCTCTTTTTGATATTCACATGTATGATGTATTTTTTAACAAGTGTCTCATAGTAAATTCCCCAATAAGTAGTTCTTTACAAGAAATATTCTACCTTTAAAAATTAGATATATAATTATTGTGATAAAGATTATACGGGACTAGAAAACTGCTCAGTGATTAAGAACACTGAATATTCTTTCAAAGTATTTGGGTTCAACTCACATTGATCTACAACCATTCATAATTCCAGTTTCAGAGAATCCAATAACTTTAGACCACTTTGGAGACCAGGTGCACATGTAATGCAAATAAATACATATATAGAGGCAGATAGAAAAATAGATAGATAGATGATAAATAAATAGATAGATAGAACATAAATGAAAACTATGCATATACATAAATAATAAATAAATAAATAAATAAATAACAAAGAAATTATTTAGTTTTAGATTCAAAAACTATGACGTTTGTAATGGTGATTATAAATTAGCACTTATAATTATTTTTAGTTGTTTACAAAAAAGAGCTCAGGTTTACTGGACATTTAAATATTCAGGAACTATTTTAGCTTTTGTTTTGTAAACTTAACTGTTAAAAAGAATGTGTGAGGTATGAGGCCATGAATAAAATTGGCCACAACAATTTTCAATTTTTTTGTTTCTTTTTCAAGACAAGGTTTTTCTGTGTAACAGCACTAGCTATCCTGGAACTAATTCTTGTAGAGCAGGCTGGCCTTGAACTCACAGAGATCTGACTGCCTCTGCCTCCCCAGTGCTGGGATTAAAGGATTGTGCCACCACTGCATGACCAGACCATAACTTTTTAAAAAGAGATAAAATGTATGTATAATTAACCTTTTTAAAGGAGAAAAATATACGAATAAAGAAAATACAAATCATAGGAGAAACCCAAATTCTATTGTTTTGCTAAAGGAACATTGCCAAAAACACTACTTTAATGTTATTTTGCTACAAGCAGAAATTAGTGTCATTCTCAGTCATCATCAAAGAAACTTCTTGATTTACAGAACAACTATAGAGACCCACAACTGAAGAGTGCACAGAGTGAGAGATTTTGGAATGCAAAGTCCTAAGTAGGATGTATTGATCAAATCCCCCTTATCAAGGTTAAAGAGTCTGTAAGAAAGAGAAGATGGATAGATTATAAAAACCAGTGGATGAAGGAGGACACCAAGGAAGCAAGACCTTCTAGACATAACAGGGTTGATGCTCATACAGAGAGCCTGCAGAAGTCTAAATTAGATAAGGTTCCAGTGCTGAGAAGGAAGGGACACAGCACCATTCCTAATACAAAAAATATAGGCAAATATCAACTGCTTGCAAACGAAAATTTGGTTCTTCCCAGAGTCTTACTGGTGTGTAACCCACACTTAAGGCCCATGCCCAACAGTAGACGCCCAGCACAAAACAAACGATTTAAAAATATTTTAAAATATTTAAATATTTAAATCATTATAGAGGTTTCTCATAATACATCTCCCATATTACTTGTTTCTATTATCTATGGGATTATTGAGCAAGGATTCTAACTCTGATTAACACAGAGTAACCTGCACAACAATGTTTTGGCAGTACTATGTATAAAACCAAATTATTGTATTATTCTAGGTATCTGTTAGAACATGACTTTACAATGACATGTAATCACATGATAGAGTTTTATTCTTTCCTAAAGAATAATGAAGCTGTACTACCTGATTTTATGAGTAAAAATATCTTTCTGAAACCCATCCCTATATACAATGTATATATGCCAAATAAAAAAGTGTGAAGAATAAACACGTATGATAAGAGAAAAAAAATTTTAAACCACAAAGATGGGTGGAGTTTACATGAATGCAAGAGAACCACACAGTACCTTAGAGAATAGGTAGGTTCGATGCTATTATAGTCTGGTGTTTGGCAATGTCTTCATTAACAGAACAACAGTACCTTATTTTCTGTCAGGATTCAAAAGGACCAAGATGATAAGGAATCATAAAACAAGAAGAATTAAAACAGTTCTTGTCAGTGGCTTGAAAGAAAATAGCTTGTCTTATGATTTTGTAAATATTGTTGGACTTAATAGAAGAGACAAGTTCAGTCAGTCATTCAGGATATCAGGATGGATTTGAAAGAGCCTTTAATTTTTACAGAACTCAGTAGATAATAAAAAATTGAAAATTATTTAATTTTAATGTCAGTAAAAATAAAAAGTGGGATAAATAAAGACTTGGTATAATTAGCTAGAATCAAAGCAAAGTACTTTAAGAATTAGACTGCATTCACACAAGGGAATTCTATTTAGAGTAATTTAAATGATATTGTTTATATTATTGTAAAATTATGACTGGGATCATAATTTTATGGTAAATAAAAAACAGTAAAATTAAGTTTGAAAACTTTCTACACTTAAATATGTACATAATACAAATTGTTTTATGTTTAGTATTGCATGTCCAGTAATCTAATTTTCATGTTATTAAAGTTATAATGATTACCATCAAATCATTTTAAAGCTGATATTTAATGAGAATTACATTAGTGATAGAATTTGTTTTCTCTTCCCTTAGAAGATATAACAAGGACCTTTGATATTTTTGCAGAAATGGAAAGAACTTCAGAATAGTTCTTTTTCAGCAGGCACTTAAGAATAGATAGACAGGCAGACAGACAGACACAGAGAGAGAGAGAGAGAGAGAGAGAGATCCTGGCTGTGAGATTTAGCCAAGGAAATCTCTGATTTGAAATCTTTTCATGCCACATACATGTTAGTTATTGTAGCTATCTTATCACCCTGGATTCCATAGTGTTCCTTCTTTTATAATAACTTTGAAAACAGTATTAGCATCTTCCTAAGTATCATTAAGTCTAAAAATATCCTTTTACCTTCAACAATCTAAAAGACAAATTACATTTTCTAATTATACACTTTCTTTACAAATCTCAGATTTACTTCTTTCAGAATTTGGACCATATTTAAAACTTCACTTGCCATGTTATCTTTTCTGCTTACTTTAAAGCCCTTCTTTGATATGTGTATTTGCACATGCAACCAACTAATTATTATAATGGTAGATTTAAATATGACTTAATCAAGTGTCTCTATCCACTTTATTTTCTGGGTAGGTACTAGCTGATGAGTTACAAAGTGCTGCAAAGCTACTCCTGGCGCCAACCTACAGTTTCACCATTCACGTTTATATAATAGCAACTTTTACTTGCAGTTGGGAGCCTGTAATAAATGATAAATAATTCTCTTTTCTGTGCCATAAGATGAAAATAGTGACCATGCCTGTACAGTTTTCTTTCATCACACATCTCATTCTTATCAAAAGTTCTGTGTTATTAACAACTTTTAGCACTGTACAAGGTCCTGCCAGACACGCTCTCTTGGAACATAACACTCTTGTAAGAAGGGCGCTTGTTTGTACACAGCTGCTCAGACCCAAAATAACCACACATAAACTATATTATTTAAATCACTGCTTGGCCCATTAGCTCTAGCTTCTTATTGGCTAACTCTTACATCCTAATTTAACCCATCTCCTTTAATTTGTGCATGAGATTGTGGCCTACCAGCAAAGTTTCAGCACATCCATCTCTGGCAGCATTTTCATGGCTTCTCTCTGTCTCCACCCTTCTTTCTCCCAGCATTCAGCATTTTCCCTACCTAACTAAGCTCTGCCCAGCTATAGGTCCAAAGTAGTTTTTTTGTTCATTAATGGCAATTACAGAATACAAAGGGGAATCCCACATCACCTCCCATTTTCTATTTAAATAAAAAAGGTTTTAGCTTTAACATAGTAAAATTACATATAACAAAACAGTACCAAGCAAGAATTACAGTTATAATATTTATATCTACTTTATCTTTTATCATAACTAAGGAAAACTATAATTATAACTATACATTCTTCAACTCCCTCAAAGACTCCAGAAGAGTATAATATTATCTAAGTAAACAGGAAATGCATTTTTACCAATTTCCAAAACTCTATAGTTGACAGAGACATCTTGCTGCCTAGACAGTCACCCAAAGTTCTTTTGTAACATAGGGGCATTCATCTTCAGCCTACATGCCCACAGTATCCAGCAGAATTTTCCATGACGGAGGAAATTTCAAAAACAGTACCACCTATATTGGCAGTGTGTCAGACACTTTCTTCTGTATCCTGCCGAATGTCTAGCAGACTCTTTCATGAAGCAAGAACCCTGAAGGACCATCTCACCTTTAGGCAAGTTCAGTAGTCGTCTCTCTGTGGTTACTGCATGTCCAGGAAAGCAGTCCAGACAAGAGCAGTTTCTTGCCCAAATGGCTGACAAACACAATGAGGAGCTTCTACATGCCTATCTTCTTCGTGAATAAGCAATTGGTGCTTCCAGGAGCAGATGTGTCTCACTGTCATGAAAAGGCCTAAGTTATTAAAACATTTTAAATGCTATGTTCTGAAGGTCTCTGAAAGATTTGAAGAATACCTATCTAACTGAAATATCTTTCTATATATCTAGAAAACCTAATATGACTACAAGCTTGACTATTATTATTATCTATTAACCTATATTTCTTAATTATATATTACTTTTTTAAATGAGATGTACAAACATAATACCTTAATCAAGATCAGAAATACATATACACAGTATAACAAAATTGACCTTAAGTTTGTATCAATAAACCAAGATCTATACCAACGCAAATCTCTATAACATATCCCCCTTTAAAGGTAAACAAGCATTTATAAACAATATTTGTGAATATGGGCATAGTTCCTTCCAAACTGCCTCCTGCTGTTTATTGGGCAAAATAATATTTGAGGGGTATTCAAAGTGACCTTTCAGGGGCTCTTGGTCCATCAAACCATTTAAGTCTGGAAGCAATCCACAGGTTCTCATCCTCTGTGGAAACAAAAGAAGAACCTCTTTTCCAAAGTAATATATCCTTAGACCCAAATTCTGAAGTCAAATACCTTTATAATATACATGCTGGTTTAGATTAGCAGGCCATACAATGAAATGTCTCTCTGTACTTAGCTCCTTCAGAGTCAAAAAATTCAAAGAAAACAATATATATAATGCAGATTCTCTGTGTATATTCCATCTTTACTTGGTTTATTATTGCTTTTTTCTCCTTTTATTCTGTGACTGTCTGTACTCTGTCTCTTTAAAGACTTTTAAACCATTTACTTATTTTATAACTGTTTATGTTCCCTTTTCTCTCTCTCCCAAGCCTATGCACATTTATCTAACACTGTGACCCATTTAGAGGTCTTTTTTATCTTGATTTGTCTTTATTGAATACCTATAATTATTTTCTGACAAGAAATGCTTCTTCAAATGCTAAGCCTCTTTATGAACTTAAGCAGCACCATTGCTAGTGGAAATACATCACTGTCTGCTAGCCCCACCCAGACCAGCAAGGCAAAGCTATTTGCTGCCTCTGAACGATACAACACCTGAGTTCCAAGTAGGCAGCAGATCTGTGTTGACCCATTAAGCAGTTTGTTACAAACTACTTACAAACCCCAAACCCCATTTAAATGTTTGGCCTCCTGAAAGAAACATAGGTTGCACTGACAGCACAGCCAAGAAAATCAGCATTTAAAAACCACGTTTTTTTTGTTGTTTGTTTTGTTTTTTTTTT
>LOEQ01007065.1:47919-66264 GCA_001685075.1 Bramus lutescens | reverse complement strand
TCCTCAGAGTTAATGTCTTGAGTTAGCAAGGACTAAAGGAAAGTCAAAGATGTGGTGAGAGGGCCAAAATAAAACTGGGGAGACTTACCCTAAAAACTGTGCCCCCGCAGGACCCATTTCTACCAGCCTACTGGCTAATCCCTCTCCTTCCACCATGGGGGGTGGGTTGGCCAGTTTATGTCTCTTTACCAGGCGGCAGGTGATGCGGGTGGGGGCTGTACACTTGCGTGGGGGGATGATGATCCGCATCCCATGGTGGCGGCTTCCTCGCATGGAGCCCCCTCTCGCGTCTACCATAAAGCTAACGAGAAACCTGTGGAGGGAAAGATCAGATGCCATCACCGACAGAAGTCAACTTGGCAGAGCATTCGAAACTCAAGGTAAATGTATGGGAAAAGGCAGCTGGCGCGACTTCTCTAATACAACGGTCGGAAGCCACTACTGTGGGGTCACATCAGACGTGCACGGAGCTCACACTCAGGGTCAAGACCGAAGGACAACTGGGTTTCGGTGGAAGGGGCTCCCTCCCGGGAGGCAAGGAAATCACCATGGGCACAACACAGAGAAGGAACAGGAATATTCTTCAAGTTGGCATTAAGATGATCTATGAGAGGAATGCAGATTTAAAAAAAAAAACCCACCATTTTCTGTAGCCTTTGAGGATGGCTTAAGGGACAGTCCAGGGTCACATCTTCACTCTATCTAGTTTCTCCCCTAACCTATTTATGGGACCTCACTCCAGTACACGTTGGATGAAACTCCACAGCATAGCATAACACACACAGCTTGGGAGACAAAGGGACAATTCACTCGTACCAACACCCTTCACATTTACGAAGATGAAATATAAAAATAAAAGCAGGCGACTTTAGATTTGCTGAGATTTTGCTGGAAAGGGATTAAATCTTTTCAATAACCATTTAAAAGAGAGAGACTGAAATGCTAATTAAAATCACCTGTATTTGAATATGCTGCGGGGTAACAGAAGTAGAGCTTAAACATTACTTCCTGGGGTGTGTCTATATTTGTCATTGGCCTTTAGGTCAAAGCGAATAAGGAAAATATTTTGCCTGCACGTAGCTATATCAGTGGAAGGCTTTCTCTGTTGGTGATGGGCACTTTGGTGAACAGGAAACCAACAGACAGATGGCAATGCAAACATACCCTTACATGCTAAATTTTAGAGCTCGAAACAGACACACAATTCAAGCAGCACCGGGGAGCGATCCTCAGCAAGCACTACGGCTCCCTATGGTACTATTTTAAGAAAATATTCCTATCCATCAACATTCTTTTCTATATCTAAGCATGGTGCTAACATCCTGCCAATCGGCCTGAAGCCCCTATGTATCTGTGGGTTTCCTAGCAAGGAAGACATCCTCGACAAACTGGACTGAGAGAGACTAAAATGCTAATTAAAATCACCTGTATTTGAATGTGCTGTGGGGTAACAGAAGTAGAACTTAAACATTATCAACAAACTGGGTAGAGAGAGTTCTTGGACTGAGTGTTTCCTTTATCAGCTGCTCACCAGGGAAGTGCATTCACCTTTTGCTTGGGTTTTGGATTAAACTATTTTTTTCTCTCTGTTGTTTCACGCGCTTACTATTAGTCTAGCTATCTTGAGAGGCTTTTGCTTCTAGAATATTCAAGTCAGGAGAGGGAAAGGCCATCTCAAAAATAAGGAGACAGTAAAAACCGTCTCCCCTCTCTCCTCAGTGAAAATGGTTATCTGCTTCCATTTGCCATCCAGGCTTCCACAAGAATTATTTCCAATGCAAAATGGCCTGTGGCTCCTCTGAAACTGTTCTGAAGTGCTTAATTTTCTTAGATACACATATATTATTTACTGTGTGTGTGTGTTCATGTGTGTGTCCACATGAGCGTCAGGTGATTTCATTCAATAACAAAGGCACTATAACAAGACAATAGGACAAAAGTCTCAGGCTTCTCTGTAATTAGTGGTGAAGATCTACGATCGCTAGGTGTATGAGGAAGGACGCAGCACAAACTTGGCCTTGAAATCGTGCTTGTGCTAGTGCAAATGCACACTGGAGCGTTCGCCTGGATTAGGGGTGCTGCACTGACCACAGCAGAGCCTCAACAAAGCAGACAGCACCTTCAGATTGGGCTGCCATATTCACCACGTGATCTGCAGGGCCCAGCAGAGTCCCAGCACACAGCAAACACATGGCAATGTTGGCTGAATCCATCTATGAGCAAAATTCCCCTTCCTGTGCTTAGAAACGGCACAGGTGAGACTTGGCTACTGAGACTAATACATGGATAGGCAAACAGGGGTGCAGGGTGCCGTTAGCTGAGCGGTCAGAAGGTAGCAGAGGAAGGTTTTGGGGGGCCAGTGTAGGACTGTGCCAGCTACAAAGATTATCAGAGTAAATGGAGTGAATAGCTCAGAGGATTTGAATGACAAACTGGAAGAACCTCCTACTGGACACTGCAGAGCACATGGCGCACTGGTTGGGGCTTACAGCCATTTATCGTCCTAATTTCGAAGAGCTAACAGATCGAGGGAAGATGGGAGTGGGCTGGGCAGGCCATCCGTGTGCAGGGAACACAGGGATTTGTTTTCCACACTCACTCTGCACAAGATCTGAGCAAAACCCAAACGACATGCAACACGAGCTGTAGCCACAAAGAGAAACACACAAAGGTTGATGCCTCAAAATCTCTTTATCATGGTGCTGTCAGATTACGTCGTGAGTGCCATGAATGACCCCCGACAGCTATGCAAGGAGTCTAGTTATGCAAATGACAGGGTGACGCGTGCGGACATTCTACAGACACTGACGCCATCTAACGGGGGGAAGTCACATAAATGAAAAGGACACAAAGGACACAGTTATCACCTTGAGTCATACTGAGGCAGCGGAGACGAGTAGCTGCAAAATAATTTAGAAAGCAAATGGGAGAAATTAATGTACGGTCATTAGAAGCAAGCAACAGACAATGTCAATGACACGCAAAAGGAAAAACTCAGGAAATGAAACCACGGCACTTAGCATTTGTGGGACAGCCTGCGACAAACGTTTGCCTTAGCGGCTGTAGAACACGGTCCTCAGACCCTGGCATCAGGGTTTTGAATTTCCAAGTGGGACTTCTCCCTCTCTGGCTGTCATTGCATTTGCTGTGTACATGGCTGTCTTCAAGAGAAATTAAAGAAATATACCCTAATGCATTTATTATTTTAATGTGTGTGTACTGTGTGCATGTTTGTAACATATATGTATGGTTGCTGTGTATGTCTGTGCACATGTGTGTGTG
Organism: Bramus lutescens; assembly: GCA_001685075.1. Classification (NCBI taxonomy): domain Eukaryota; kingdom Metazoa; phylum Chordata; class Mammalia; order Rodentia; family Cricetidae; genus Bramus; species Bramus lutescens. The sequence goes on along the minus strand of LOEQ01007065.1, from coordinate 62,982 downwards.
CCTGTGCCACAGTGCACATGGAGAGGTCAGAGGACAGCCGTGGCTGCTGGGCCTCAGTTTCCACCTGTTTGAAACAGGGTTCATTGTTGCTTCACTGCAGCAAATGCCAGGTTAGTTGGCCAGCCAGCTTCCAGGGATTCTGGCTGTCTCCTATCTTTCTTTAGGAATGCTGGGAGTATAGTTGGTGTTCTAGCATCGGGATTTCCATGCACGGAGTGGGTATTTGCCCAAGTGCTTTCTCCACTAAGCCATCTCGCTAGCCTAGTACTTATTATTTTAGCCATCATTTTTTCTCCCATTTCTATGGTTATCAGTTACCTCACCGTGAATTACCGACTAAAGGTTCCAGTGTGGGAAAGCACATTGGCTATCAAGTCATTTGTCACAGCAGGTCACCATCCAGTCTTCTGCCATGAGACAGGGATGAGGAACCCTTTAATGAGGTTCTTATCAGCACTGCTGTGGTACACCAGCCAAACTTTCAGTCATTAATAGATGGAAAAAATAAAATACATACATTGGTACTGTGACATTTTAAAAGTAGGTTTCTTTATTTTCTCTTAAGATTTATTTCTTTTTCCTAATTTTAACAATTGAATTTTTATTTTCAGAATGTAGAAGGTGCCAAAGTCAGCTAGAAGCTTTCAAGCTTACAGTTTCTTTTTAAAAATGGCAATGTCATAAAACAAATCATCGATTTAAAATGAGCTGATATCAAATGAGAGGAAACCGAAAACAATAGAGTACATTGATCACAGGGATACTGGATCAGTTAGTGAAATGAATCTATAATTCATTGGACGTTTGTGTGCACATATGTGCACATTTGTGTGTGTAGTTGCATGTGGTCACAGATGTTGAGTGTGCCCCTCTGTGTATGTGCATGTGGTTGAGTGTGCTCTTGTGTGTATGTGCATGTGGTTGAATGTGGCCTCTGTGTATATGCAAAGAGCTGAGTGTGCTCATTTGTGTATACGCATGGGGTTGAGCATACTCATGTGTATAGGTGCATGTAGTTAGGCATGCTCAAGTGTACAGGTGCATGTAGTTGGGCATGCTCCTGTGTGTATGTGCATGTGGTTGAGTTTGCTCCTGTGTGTATGTGCATGTGGTTGAATGTGGTACTGTGTACTTGTGTATGTGGTTGGTTGAGTGTGATCATCTGTGTATATGCAAGGGGCTGAGTATGTGTCTGTGTGTATGTGCATTTGGTTGAGTATGATCATGTGTGCGTGTGGTTGAGTGTGGTCCTGCGTACATGTGCCTGTGGTTGAGTGTGGTCCTCTGTGTACATGCAAGGGGCTGAGTGTGCCCCTGTGTGTTTGTGCATTTGGTTGGCCATGCTCCTGTGTGTATGTGCATGTGGTTGAGTGTGCTCCTGTGTGTATGTGCACGTGGTTGAGTGTGCTCCTGTGTGTATGTGCATGTGGTTAAGGGTGCTTCTGCATAGAGATCAACTTTGTGCTATTCCTCAGGCTAAGTCTCATTGACTTGGAACTCAGCCATAAGGCTAGGGCAACTGGCCTGCAGACCCCAATAATCTGCCTGTCTTTACGACCCTCTCCCTTCCTGGGATGACAGGTATGAGCCTTGGGAATTAAACCCAGGTCCTCACACTTGTGTGATAAGTACTTTACTGACTGAACTGTTTCCCCAGCTCTACATTTAATATTTCCATAGGGAAGAAAATCAGATATATATTTTAAAAAGCCTCATTTGAGGAAATAAATTAAGAAAAATAACTTGGTTTTGAAACTTTGTCATTGAAAGAGAATTTTAAAGAGTCTCAAAAGATCATAATGGTCAGGAAATTTTGCTGTATCAGTCAGTCATCAGCTGTTTTCTGATCCTCCACTTTTAGGAATATGCACAGACAGACTTGTCCCCCAAAGTACTTACTAAATGATTTACAAAGGCAAACCACACACTCTCACGAATGAGCATTTATTTCCGAGGTGAATATGTTCATGGATAGATGGAGGTTTTCAACAGGCATGGATAATGCTAACTAAGAAGTACAATGTGAGTATAACGGAATAAGGAAAGATAACAGATGAGCACTTACCCAGAATGCACGGGGCTTGAGACCAGGTTGACATTGTCTAAGGTATCTGCAGCCCAGCTGTAGTGTCTAAGAGAATCTGAATCAAACTCCCTTGTGAATGTTAGGTGCTGAAAAATAAAACAGTGAGCGACATCAACCACCTGCCCGAGATACCAGTTCTCCTTATATATACAAAATACATCTGGGTTTCTTGGTAAGCCTGGATAAGCTAACATTCAATTGCAAGAATTTGCAAATCCTGCTCATGAGGGCTACATTAGGGTCTGTATAGAAGAACATTTTTGTTTTGTTTTGTTTTGTTTGTTTGAGACAGGGTTTCTCTGCAGCTTTGGTGCCTGTCCCAGAACTAGCTCTTGGAGACCAGGCTGGCCTTGAACTCAGAGATATCCCCTGCCTCTGCCTCCTGAGTGCTGGGATTAAAGGCATGCACCACCACTGCCCAGCAGAAGAACATTAAAAAAAAAAGTGTACTGATGAAATATTTCATTTGGAAATCCTAAGAATGCACCCTGCCGTTATCTGTATGGTAAAGGAAACATTGAGAAATTAATTTAATTTGCATACTTTTCAACAGTTCACTTCTGATTCAAACGAATCCTACAACTTTTAAATCCATCCTATTCGCAAAATGCAGATTTAATCTTGATGTCTGTGATGCCGATGGGCCATGGTGGCTGACAACAGGCTCTCCCACCAAGAAGGTCTGATGAAAATATAGAAACTCTGAAGAAGCAGAGGTCAAAGGACATTGAGAGCTGAATGCCTGAGAGTGGAAGCTCTGGAAGCCAGGGGTTAACTTTTTGTCATTTCTAACTTGGGAACGTTTGCCACAGTAAATGTAGACAGAACCGGCGTTTGTGTCTACAAGGACGGCTGCTGAAGAAGACGAAGCCCAAGAAGGTTCTGATGGAGGGTTGGGTAGCCTCGAGCATGCTCTCTCTTCTTCTTAGGACATGAGCTACACTGTGGGGCTCTGGAGAAGGGAAGCTGAAAACCTAACAAGAAAAATCCCACCAAGCATGTGTGTGCTTGCCAGCAGTTTCATTGTGGATGAAGATGTAGAATTTATAATGGAAAAAGGACCCAAAGATCATGCCAGGATTGCAAACAAAGATTCAGGAGGCTCCAGAGTACTTGTCTCATTGCAACAAAAACTTGATTGAATTAAAGTGGCCATCCAGAACAGAAAGGATAGCTCAGCAGTAAAAAGTCCTTCTGCGCAAGCCTGCTGACCTGGGTTCAACCTCTGGAACCCACATAAAAGTCAGATGTAGTAGATACATCTGTAATATCAGCATCCCTACAGAGAGATGGGAAGTAGAGACAGGAGACTTGAGTTCTCCCCCCCCCACACACAAAATAGTATTAAAATTAAAAAGGTGAGAAAATATAAGAAATCAAAGATCAGCACAAGAGGTTTGAATCCCTCCTCCACAAACAGACCAACAAACACAAAAGAGCGAAATAGAAGATGACATGAGACTAACTCAAGGTCTTTCGCCTGTGTTCTCAGAGTAAAAGGATCCGCTGCTGCCAAGGAGTTAAGGAGTGTGGGAGAGGAAAGACACCTCTGTGCCCACTGGGGTGCACCAGCAGGAAAGAAAGTTCAGGAGCTCAAGACAGAGATGGCCATAGAACAGCAAAACACAGCAACGATGACCGAGTGAACCCCTCAAGGGTTCGAAGAGGAAATGAGTTTTCAGCTCAGAGTTCCCTGATTAGGCAAACCATGTTCAAGAACAGGTATTTCCAGGCACTTCAAACCTCACAAAATGCATTAATCATATAATCTCCAAAGGTAATACTACAAAATATAGTCTGATCAAATGAAGAACTGAATCAAAATTTAAAAAGAAAAAAGGAGGGCATAGAATCTCATAGAAGATCAAACCAAGGGTATGTCAGAATGATGGCAGGCCCAAGAGTGGATCAGTGCAGATGGCTTCAGGTATTTGGCAAGTGAAAAGACCCTGAGGGAGCCAAGCTGAGTAGACTAGATTGACAGCACAGGACAAGGAATGGACACACTCAGAGCAGATATGTACCATGTGGGAAAGGCCTATGCCATGCGTGATCAGTATGTACAGAGAAGAAGTAAATAAAAATTCTGAGGATTTTTTTAAAGACTGAAATGGAAATTTAATAAACAATACATTTAATTAAGCGTTGTCTTTTTTTTTAAGGCACGTTTTCTCTGTAGCCCTGGCTGTCTTTGAACTCACAGAGATCCACTTGCCTCTGTCTCCCAAGTGTTGGGATTAAAAGGCATGTGCCACCACCAGATGACTTTCAAGGGTACTATTTTAAGAGATACAAAAGTATAAATACTAGCCAGGTACGGTGGCATATGAACATAATCCTAGCACTTGGGAGATAGAAAGCAAGATGACCTAGACAAAGCTGGGGTGACGTGAGACTCCATATCAAAACAAACAAACAAACCCCAAAAGCTTTTCATCCATATGAAATACATGTCTACATATAAAACACAGATAGAACCCTAAGTAAAATACAACTCCTTGGGAAACAAGCAGGACAGAAGCACACATGGTTGAAGAAGGGAGACAGCCACAAACATTAAAGCTTCCTTTTCCAACTGGGGAAACCAATAAAATAATTTCCCCAATGGAGACAATCCACAGAGAAATAACACACTTTTCTTATTTGGAGACCTGGAAGCAAATACTAAAAGTATGACCAGCAATAGTCCCCGGGAAAGAAAAATCAGGGTGGAACGTATGTGCAGGGATTGCATTTTCTCCTCACAAGCACGGCTCGTACAGCAGTCCAATGTTTGCTTCTGTGGCGCAGCTGTGGCAATACAATTGGAACTTGCTGAGGATTTAAGTCAGTTGGCAGAGTGCCTGCTTCGTGTGCAGGAGGGCCCTGTGCTCGATCGATGCACAGCACAGGATAAATCAGACATGGTGGTGTACGCCTGCAATCCTGGTACTCTAGGGAGGATGGTCAGGGAGGGGATCAAGGTCATCTTTTGCTATATGGTGGTTTTTGAGTCTAGCCTAGGCTATGTGAGACCATGCCTTAAAAAACAAAACAGTCAGCCAACCAACCACCACCACCAACAAAAAAAACAAAAACAAAACCCCCCCAACACTCTTGCAAATATACCCCAAATGACTCAGATTATTTATTTTGCGCGAGTATGTGTAGGGGCACGGGGTGTGTGTGTGTGTGTGTGTGTGTGAGAGAGAGAGAGAGAGAGAGAGAGAGATGGGCATCATACTTCAAGAGTTGTTTACCTTAGTTTTTGAGAAAAAAGGTCTCTTGCTGGCTTAGAGTTTACCTATTTGGTTAGGCTGGCTGTCCAGCAAGGCTTAGGGATCATCTGTCTCGACCTCCTTGACACTGGGATTACAAGCATGCTACCAAGACTTAATTTTTACATGGATCTAGGGCCCTGCAGGAATCCAGTCTTCACACTTGCGTGGTAAGTCCTTTGATGACTGAGCTATCGCCTCAGTCTTAAAAAAAAAAAAAAGCTCTGACATTTAAAAAATAATCTATAGGATGATTATATGTAGGTTACTGTCTATGTCCTAGAAAAATTTTAAAGTGAATGAGGAACAGATATCACTGTATTTAACAAGATAAAAACATAGCCTTTGTGTGTTTGTGTGTGTGTTTGGTGAGTGTAATTAAGAACTTAATGCTGGGACTGGAGTGATGGCTCAGTGGTTAGGAACCCTGGCTGTTCCTGCAGAAGGCCTATGTTTGGTTCCTAACACCCATAAAGCAGCTTGCAACCACCTGTAACTCCAGCTCCAGAGGATCCAACACCCTCTTTTGGGCTCCAAAGACTCTGTATACACTTGGTGCAGACATATATACACTCAGGAACATACACCTAACAGAAGCCTTACAAATAAACACATGAAAAGAATCTGATGCAATTGGTCAGAACTGAGGTCTTAACCTTGGCCAGCAATAAACCATTTCAGAAACTCACTTCCAGCCATATCCACCAACTACTTAGACCAGATGTTAGAGATGCCAGCAGCCAACTGTCAGGGTAGGGTCAGAGAATGGATGCAAACCTACTTTAATATTTTTGGTGGTGGTGGAGGGTTGTGGGGACAAATTACAATTCGAATGTGTGAGGCCCTGGGGTTATTTTCCACTAGGACTTTTTTGTTTTTCAAGTCTGATAAATTAATAATCTTCTGCCTCTTTGTTAATTGCAGTAAATTATTTACCTTCAAGCACTCAGAGAAGTGTACTTGTGACATTAATTATTGAAACCATAAATTATACCACGCAGAAAGGTATCTCACTATCATGTAATATTTACTAGGTGGGATGTGCCAACTTGCCAGGATCCCACACCTCCTTAGATATTCCTCTCCCTGCCTCTTAGAGCTCTTTGCCACCCATCAGAGCCTAGTCACAACACTGCTGAGCAGCTGGTACACCTGCCCACACCGGGGACCTAAAAGGTTCTGATGTGCCTCTAACAGGTAGCATTTCAATCCACTATTAGGAGCCAGAGTAATTTCTCCCCGCAGCCCACTTTTCTCTGGCACGGAGCTGGCTCAGGTTTATGAGTGGCCCTAATTGCGTCTGAATAACTTAAATATGAGCGGCCAGAACGTTCTTCCTACAGGGAAGGTTTCTAAAAATAATGGCAACTAAATGGTACCTGCAGTTTTACAGGCAGATCACGAGTTGGGGATTTCCTTTCTGTCTCTAGACACTTTGTACAGGCTAGGGTTTCAGTAAAACTGAACCGTGACATACCAGCATCTACTTAACCTTAGTAAACGATACTAATTTCAAAATGTCCTGACTGCCATTGCACAGGCCACCATGGCTCCGAAGCATAGCCTTAGCTCTACCAATAACCATTGGAAAAGGTAAGCGGGGCATGCTGTTGGGTGACCACTGACTATGGAGCAATAGTCGGGGATGAGGCTCAGCGGGCCAAGTACTTGTCTAGCATACAGGGAGCCCCAGGTTTGGCCTCCGGCACCTCATTCCTTGGGATAGTAGCACACACCTGTAACCCCAGAATATGGAGTGTGAAGGCAGAAGGGTCAGGAGTTTACGGTCGCCCTCAATTAGGTAGTGAGTTCCAGGCCAGCATGAGCTACGTGTGACCCGGTTCCTAGGTCTCATAGCTTGGAGGTGGTGCCTGGTGAAGAGGTTCAAATTGGGGTTGAGACACTGCTGAATTTGGCAGCTCCTTTTGTTACTTCCTACGGTTACTAGAGCTTCGCTACTGGTTACTAACTGGAGGCAACTCTAAGGTGATTGTGGGCCTCTCCGTGCCCAGTTTTCACATCAGCTCGGGAAATATGATGTGATCATTTGAGTTCGTGATTTCAGGAGAGGAGCTAGAAGGGCGGCCGAGGTTCAGCGTCAACGTTCCCGTACCAAGGCCTGCGCCCGCGCCTGCGCATAGTGACAGCTAAGGCCTGTGCCTGCACATAGCGACAGCGGCGTTTCTCCTTCCAGCTTCTACAAGTGTTCTGACTACCCGCACAGACTTTTCAGGCCATGGGTAAGGGTGCATGTATTTAGGGGATTAGCTTGCATACCCACTTGGTACAAACAAAGCCAACAACTGGCCCCCCATGGGTACAGGGGAAGCTTTGCTCTACCGTTTCCCTGGTAACATCTGCCGGCCTCTGTTCTTGGCATGTTTCTCCATTTTCAGAGCATCTTTGTCTTTCACTCATTGACGAAAGTCTTGGTGAGACTGTGAATAACATCCTGGCACCAATGCCATATTGGTAAGAAGATGTAACACGGTATCTTTGAATGTAAAAAGACTCCCACACTCTCCAGAGGACTTTGGTTTGTGTTCGGTTATTTGTTAAAATATGATGATTTATTGGGCGGCAAGAACAAAACTCAAAATGTTCCGGTTTCAGGCCAAACCCTGAGGCTTTACAGATATTTACACAGGATGCTGTGGCAACTGACAGCGCCCCCCCCNCCATTGTAACATGGCATCTTACAAAAACCTAGGTCCAGTTTGTTGACTCAGAAAGCACTTAATCCTTTGAAATTTTATTTTGTGTTTGAGACATGTTTTTGCAATGCAGCTCTGGCTACTTTGTCTCAAACACAGGGTACTGGGATAACGGGAGTGGGTTACCACCTTGGCCTTCAATTCTTTCTAACAGTGGTAAAAACTACCTTAGGTTCTCCAAGTCCCCAGAACCTTCAAGATTCAATGTGATATTACACTCACTTTACAGTTAAGGAAACGGAGGCTCACAATGCCTTCCAACATCTGGCAACACAAAGACCCCAGCTGGCATACAGTGGCTTCAGCAGGACAGTATATTAAAAACAGCCCACACCGACTTCCTAAGGCCTTTTACTCCCGTGTCAAAGGGAACACGAACACTCACTCACAGGCTTTTCATCTTGGAAGTGACAGCGGGGACACCATTACACTCAAACTACACATTATTTGGCGGAAGCCAAAGCCTGACCAGTGATGAGGTCACTGTCTCCAAGAGCTTAAGATTTTCCTAAAATAGCATCTTCATGGCCCTACGCATCAGAGGAAAGGGGAGAGTAAGAACACACTGGCCTCATTAACCGGGACACACCCTGAAGTCCAGGTCTGGGAATAAATAGAGCACATTGGTCTTACAAACCAGGACACTCCCAGAAGCCCAGGGCTGGGAGTACATACTAAGTACAGGAGAAGGGGACAGGAAGGGAGAGAAAGGAAGAGAGGGGTGAAAGGCAGGAGGAAAGGGAGAGAACAAGAAGGGAGGGGCAAGTGGAGAATGAGAGAGAGATCTAGTTGGCTCTATAGTTGGATCACTTCCGACTGCGGGCTGTGAGCCCGTCAGTGCTGAAAGTTTGGGCTATGACTCAGTGTGGACTTGGAGTCTCCAAACTTTCTAAACTGTCCACTTGGCTGCTCTGAGAGGAAGGTGGTCCTTCCACCAGTGCACAGCAGGTCGCCTAGCAACAGGTCACACACAAAACTCAAGTGCATCTCATCTGAAGAAAAGCAAATGGGATTTTTCCAGAGAGACAGCTGGGTTGAGGCAACCAAACCAGTGTGTGTCAAGGAGAACTTCATCCCCAGAGCAGACTGGACAGGGCCAGCACAGGGAAAAGCCATGTGGCTGTCTCTCTCCTCAGTCCACAAACATGAGGAGGAGGCCTGGAGAGAGGCTCTATACTCCACTGCACAGTGATCCAAGTCAAAATTTCACCATGCCTCTAAGTGTACAGTAGGGCGGTGAGGAGATAATAGAAATGCCCCAGTTCCTGTGATCACAGGATGGCCCACTTAATGCTCTGAGGAGTCTGTATTGCAAACCATAAACAATGCTTGTCCTGGAGTTAGCATGCAGAGGCTGGCCTCACGTTTTTCAGCCCCCCTTCCGTCCTATCTAGTGCCTTCCCGGAGTTGCCAAGCTCCTACTATATAACAGATTCAAGGCAGGGTAGGACTGTAGAATTAGTTTCCTACATTACTGTCTTATGTCTTATCTAGCACCCTCACTAATCTGCTGAGACCCTTTCCCTCTAAGCTTAGGGCTGGAGGTAGGGATGAAGAGTGGAGGGGTGGGAGGGGTGTTACCCTCTACAGCAGTGGTTCTCAACCTTCCAAATTGCTGCAACCCTTTAATACAGCTCCTCATATTCTGGTGACCCTCTGATCATTGTGACTTCACAATTGTAATTTTTCAACTGTTATGAATTATAATGTAAATATCTGATATGCAGGATATCTGCTATGTGACTCCCAAAGGGGTTGCAACCTATAGGTTGAGAACTACTGCCCTAAAGGCTGCAAAAGGAAGAATTTTCTTGGTGCTACAGGCTGCTGCTAAGATCTCCACATCCTTCCAGGTTTCCCGTTTCTAGTAGCTGGCCTTCTTTAAAGAACCTTATGCACTCAGGAGACAGAGGCAGGTGGATCTCAGTGAGTTTGAGGCCAGCCTGGTCTACAGTGTGAGTTCCAGGGCAGACTCCAAAGTTATTCAGAGAAACGCTGTACCAAAAAACCACCAACAACAAAAACATAAAAAAAAAATAAATAAATAAAAAAGAACTTGATGGAGCAGCAGAGATAGCTCATAGGTTAAGCGTGAGTACTGCTCTTGCAGGGGATCAGAGTTCAGTTCCCAACACCCACATTGGGTAGTTCACAACTGTCTGTAACACCAACTCCAGGGAATCTGTGGGCACCCACATGCATGTACATACATTTCCAGAGAGAGAGACACTTAATTTTAAACAAACAAACAGAACTTTAAGTAAAGGCCCAGATTGATCTCCTGCTGTCTGTCTTGACTCACCTCTCTTTTAAACTTGGAAAGAATCTTCACTACTTTAAATACACGGTAGCCTAATGCACCGAGGCAAAAATAGCTGAAGGGCATTGCTTATTACATTTACATAATGTTGCATCTCTCCGTGCAAAACTTTAGCATATGTGCACTCTTCAGACCACGGGGTAGGGGGCGGGAGCAAGCACTAGATTGAAAGACATTGACTGAGCTGAATTTAAGACTGTGGAGAGAACCCCGAGTAGAGCACTTGCCTTCTGAGTGACAAGATGACAGGGATCTGGGGCTAGGCAGAGTCTCTTCCCACCTCATTGCGCTTCAAGACTGGCCAGTCGCTGGGTCAGGCTCACTCAGCTGTCTAGGAGGAGCCAGGCCTTGGTCTCCAGGCATCCAGCAAATGGAGGCTTTAGTCTCAGGTATTACCAGCTAAACAGCATGTGACATACAGCAGCCACCTACTCTCCCCGGCTGCAGGCTTCTGTTTGTGATCTTCAGAGAGCGCCTATTTCGGCAGAGTATGGTAGGGTTCAGCTGTGACCCCAGGACTTGGGAGGCTGAGACAGGAGTCTTACCACTAGTTTGGGGTGATCTGAGTTTGACCCCCTGGAAAACCAGATGTGACTGTGCACATCTGTACACTCAGCACTCCTGAGGCAGACAGGAGGAGCAAAATTAGACACCGGAGAAGGAAAAGGACCTGAATGCCTCTCCTAGCTAAGAAGAATTCCAGCATAATTAGCGCTATCTGTAAAGAAGTCTGGTATAATGTTGATGTTGCTTTCATCTATAGATACCTAATACTGAGATAGAGAGTAAGGCCTGAATGTATATGACCGTGGGCAGGACCTCGTCATTTTCCCCAGATATAGCCTGAAACTCTCACACAAAATGTCTCCCTGTGGGTGAGACTTTTTTACTCTGTAATTGAGATGCTATCAGGTGCCCTCGGGAACCTTTCACTGATACAGTGGTAATTTGAAATTCCATCAAAATCCCACCCATGACTGTTGTGAAAATAACATGTTTGGACCCTCCCAGGGGCCCTAGGTCATCTGCCTTTCTTCTAAGTGCCTCTCATTCTCATAGCCCCTGTGCTTAAACCTGTGTTAAAATATCTTCAATAAAATCTCCATTGCTGCTTCACAAACTGGCTGGTGCTGACATTCTTTTCAGTGTCGAAGTCACAAACCCTGTTTTGGCTGGAACTAAGGTCCCTAAAACTCTTGGGAAAGATCACCGGCTGCCGAGGGGGACAGCAGGGATCTGGGCACTAGAGACCTGCCCAGCAACCTGTGAGTTCACTAGTCTGGAGCGCACAGCCAGCCAGATGAAGAAACAAGACAGACCTTTCAAGAACTGCCTGCTGCGAAATTGTCCTCTGCTCCCTACACAGGAGCTGTGGTGTGCACATGCATACAGACATACACACACCACATGTCAGATGCTCACAGACACACCGAAGAAAACAAGGCAGTAAATGGCAGTACCTATTCATCGGTGGTGTAATGCTTTGAATGAGAAATGTCCCCTATAGGCTCAGGTAGTTGAACACTTGGCCTCTAGGTGTCAGTGCTGTTTGGGTGGGGATGGGGCTACATCTTTGCTGGAGAAGGACATCACTGGGGGTGGGTTTTGAGAGGTTTTAGCCTTATCCGGCTTCCAGTTTGCTGTTTTGTGTTTGTGGCTAGAGATGCGATCCCTCGGCTTCTAGTTCCTGCCAACATGCCTGCTGCCTGCTGCATGCAGCCATGCCTTCCTCTGCCACAGTGGATTCTTAACTCTCTGAAACTGTGGGAAGCCAAAGTAATCTCTTCCACATGTTGCTCCTGGTTGCAGTGTTCTAGCACAGAACTGAGTAACATGGGTGGCTTGGAGGCCTGGAAGAAGATAGCAAACACACTGGCATAAAACCTTTTAAGAACTAGAATCCATCAGGGATGGCGGAACAGGTGATAATGCCCGTCCTTGAAAGGTAGGGGCAGGAGGATCAGAAGTTCCAGGTCACCTTTGGCTATGGAAGATCCTACTTCTAAAAACCAAACCAAACCAAAAGAACTGGGGAAATGGACTCCATAAAAGTAGACCTGATTCAAGCCATGTGTGGTGGTAACACGGCTCTAACCCCATCCTCAGGAGGCTGAGTGAGGCAGGAGGATCTGAAATTCAGGGCCATTCTCAGGCACGCAGTGATTTTGAGTCCAGCCTGCACTACGCGACATGCAACAACAAAATTGATGCAAGCAGTAATGTAAAAATCAAAGCAGGCCTTCTCTTCTCTCTCAAGTATGTCTTTTCTTGAAATCCACTACCATTGCTTTATAAGGCTCTTTGTTTCTCCCTTCTTTTTCAGGCATCAGCATTAAACTTAGGGTCTCGTACATGCTATGGAAGTCCTTTGTCATTGAGTTAAACCTCCAGCATCTTTTTCCTTGTAGTTTTTTTTTTTGTTGTTGTTGTTGCTGTTTTTTGTTTTCCCAAGACAGGGCTTCTCTGTAGCTTTGGAGCCTGCCCTGAAACTAGCTCTTGTAGACCAGGTTGGCCTCGAACTCACAGAGATCCGCCTGCCTCTGCCTCCCGAGTGCTGGGATTAAAGGTGTGAGCCACCACTGCCCAGCTTTCCTTGTAGTTTTAAAGACCAGGTTGGCCTGGAACTCCTGATCTTCCTGCCTCGGCCTCCTCAGTAGTTGGGGTGGCAAGTGTGGACTACAACACACAGTGAAAACTTCCATTGAGATTAGAATTTAAGCTATAATGAAGCACGATTCTTTACGATTTCTAAATTTGATTTATTTCTATCTAATTTAGCTATGTTCAGTGGAAAGAGGTTAACCAAGGCTAGCCTGAAAGCTGAGCCTGTCGGGCATGTCACCACCAACTGACCCCAGTGACTTAAGAAACTCACAATACCAACTTCTCTGCCTTAAAACAGACCTGTAATCTCATTGAGCCATCTTTGTGAGGTATGGAAGACCCCCAGTACTGCTGGCCAAGCACTTCCAGGAAGAAAGCAGCATATTAAATGGTGTCAGGCCAGGTGCTTATCGCCCTGGGGACTATCAGGCAACTCTTTCGGCTTTATTCGGCCACTATGCCCCCTTTCTGAGCCCTGCTCAGAGTCACACAGGCAGAAGGAACAGCAAAGTTAGCAAGTACGGAGGAACTGGAGAGTCACTATGGTAAGGCATGGAAGAGAGAATCCTATTAGCACAGGGGCCTTCTGGATTACATAAGCTTTCCCTTCTGTTGCTGAGATGATTGACAAGGCTAAGATCTCGAGAAAGCAAGCATGCAGCTTCTGTTGAAGGACCTGCCAGTGTGCATATTGTGGGCTAAGTGCTGTGCAATGATCCTTCTAAGCAGTATGAATATGTATCACCCTCATTGCTTAATAAAGAACTGACTGGCCTATAGCTGGGCAGGAAGAGAGTGGGCAGAAGAGTCAAGACTCCTAGTCTGGCTCCTGGGTGCTGAGAAGAAGGAAGGCGGAGTCTGGACTAGTGATCAGCCGCAGAGAGAAGCAAGATGGGCATGGAGTACTAGGAAAAGTTACCAAACCATGTGGCAAAGTGTAGATAAGAAAAAGGGGCTAATTTGAAATGTAAGCGTTAGCTTGTAATGAGCCTGAGCTATTGGTCAAGCATTTATAATTAATATTAAGCCTCTGTGTGGTTACTTGGGAGCAGCTCGTGGGTCAGAAACTTCTGCCTATAGCTAAGACATTAAACAATCCAACAGTTCATGCACAGTGCATGACCAGAAACGTATGAAATCATAATAGCCTCTAAAAAGACCAAATTTAATTCAAATGTACTAGAATCTTAGGCTGTGATTCTCCCCGAGGAGGGTTGAAGATCTGAAGATGTGACCAATTCCTGTACATCTGTGACAGCCTCCACCAGTGTTTGCAGAATTATTTCCACAGTCATCCTTTGGGCAGACATAACAACCAATTAGAAAACACTTCCATTAGATCTTGAAAATATGTCATTATTGGAAGGCCTGCCCTGCATCCATAGGCCAAAATCATGAGGGCAAAATGTGGACTAAAAGGAAGTCTGCAATAGGAAGGCAGTCCAAGCAGAGGAGACAGGCCAGAAACAGCTGCCCTACGTCTCTCTTCATGCGCCCCCTAAGTGGGCAGAAGAGCAAGAAATGCTAGCAGGTGGTTCATCTCCTAGTAGGAAATGGTAAGAGACCTCTTTTTCTTTTTTTTAAAAAAATGGGGGTGCTTGGGAACACCAAGGTTTATAGCTATGTTCTCGAAGGATTGATCGCTCACCTTACTTTTATTTTGTTAGTTAGATAAATCTATTCCTAGATAGGAAAGCCTGAAACAATAGTCAGTGCTTGAAGATGCCAGAAGCCTTCCAGTGATGCTGCGGACATGTGGCTGTTGACATCAGATTCTGCTGGCACCTGCAGCTAGAATGTTAGTAAAGACTGAGACCCAGGCTCAACTGGGATAGGGAAAGGTGGAAATTAGATTGCTGGCTTAAATGAAAGTCTCAGTGGGGTTGGCTTGCAGGTATGGCTGAATCTAGCCATAGCTCACTTGGTCTCATGGTCTATGCCTAGAAACACAGGTGCTAGTCATCTCGATGGTTTAGCTGCTTTCTCCAGAGGCTAGATATGACCTGCAAGATGGTTCAGCGAGAAAAGAAGCTTGCAATGAAGCCTTCTGACAACCTGAGTTGTCCCCTGGCCTACACACAC
>LOEQ01007065.1:0-14084 GCA_001685075.1 Bramus lutescens | reverse complement strand
ACATACCTTCATCGTCTGACATATCGAGAACTTCATTCATTGTTTCTGGAACATTCATTTTGTGTTTCTCAGTGATGGTCTAGGAATAATAACAACAACAAAAAGCAGGTGCTTCAGTACGAATGAACTTAGCAATTCCAAGGAGACTACTCATGTCTTTCTGAATTGATTTCTATTTGTGGGGCTTTGGGGTAGAGAACCTAGAAGGCTTTATACAGCAAGCTCTCTCCCTTGAGCAGCACAGGGGTCCTCAGAAATGCTCCTCAGAGCAGCACAAGGTTTGGAAGTCTTCCAGGGACAGACAGCAGAGATCGTGGTCACTAATAAGGCTTTTTTCAGAGGAAGCGAAGAAAGCATCGCTGTGCTCACCCATGCCAGAACCAAATATCACATCCCACTCAGGGTCATCCAAGAAGATAGCCCAAAATAACAGCAAGGAATTTGTCATTATCCTTCATGCCAAGCCTTTTGCTTCCTTTGTATTCCCAACTACGTGTCCATTCCGTGGACAGGATACAGAAAACTATTAACAATATGTAAGTTATGCATATTTTATAACTATGTGCATTAAAACATTTTGAAGGCAACACATTTGCAGGATCATATCAGCTTCCAGAAAAGCTTCATCAAGAACACCGAGTTACAAGGCGAGTACCTTCCTGGCTCTTGCTTCATCTTTCGGTAACTTTCTAGCTTTTTAATCTATGCCTATTCAAAAGATGACGGCAGTATCACGTAAGCTAAAAAGCTGAAAGCGGGGGCTGGAGGGATGGCTCAGTGGTTAAGAGAATGTACTGCTCTGGCAGAGGATCTAAGTTAAGTTCACAGCACCCAAATGGCAGCTGGCAACAATCTGTTCCTCCAGTTCCAGGGGATCAGAAGGCCTCTTCTGGCTTCAGAACGCAAGGGGTACACAGATATGCATTCAGGCAAAACACCTATACACATAAAGTGGAAATAAGTCTTAAACTGGATAGTGGAGATGCACGCCTTTAATCCCAGCACTCAGGAGGCAGAGGCAGGTGGATCTCTGTGAATTTGAGGACCTTGAGAGTCTTGAGCCGTGTCAGTGAGTTATTTAAAGAAGTGTTTGTGTAATTTGCTTGTTTGTTTTCTTTTGTGTTTAATCTAGAGAAGGAAGGCGACTGAGGAGACAGAGGTGACACTCCTTTCTCCTTTCTCATCCCATGCCCTATCAGATGTGGCCTTTGATCTTCTGGCTGAGGCAGTATTTGTCAGAGTTCTCCTCTGTAGACTTCCTCTGTTCTACTTTGCCTGTAGCCTGTTCTCGTTTGCTTGCATTTTGGAAGGAGGGATCACTATGTCCAGCCCATCTTGAGGCTGGAGGTGATCACGTTTGATGCTTCCCTGAGAGTGAGGGATTTTCATAAGTTATCTGGACTCCTTTGCCGGGGGATATTTTCCAGCCACATTTCTCAGGACTGAGTAAGGCCTTGAGGCCAGTATTCCGACAATGCGTGGAATGCCCTGTACTCTTCGTAATTCTTTTCCCTCAGGTACCTGCACATGTTTTCCTGCACTTTCAGCTGGTTCACTTACACCAGTATGAACTCACTTATATTTGCTTTATGCTTTGGACTATGCTCAAATATTGTTTTATTTATAATGTTTTGGTTAAAGTGTTCCAGCCTTGGTCATTGTGAACTCTTCCTATTGATTTGTGTGTGACCCCCCTCAATCATTGTATTCACATATTTCATTTAGCTTTGGTAGTGAAAACAGTTCCTTTTACAACTTGACAGAAACTAGAGTCACCTGGAAAGAAGGACCCTCGACTGGAGTATTACGTCTATCAGACAGGCCTGTAGGTACATATGTGTGTAGGAAACTCTTGATCAATGATCAGTGTGGAAGGGCCCAGCCCACTGCGGATGGTACCACTCCTGGGTGCTCATCCTGGGTTGTGCAAGAATGGTACCTGAGCAAGCCATGGAGAGCGAGCCAGTAGGTTGTGTTTCTCCACTGCCTGTGTTTCAGTTCCTGCCTCCAGGTTCCTGCTGGAACTCCTGGTCCCAGCTTTTCTCAACGGTGGACTGTAGCCTGTCCATAGAATAACCTGTAAGTTTAGCTAACTGGCCCTGCTCCCAAAGCTGCTTCTGGTCGGCCTTTTACCATAGTAACAGAAGCAAAGTGAGTACACTAACTTTGGAGCAATTCTTCTCCAGTCCTATGGCTGGCTATTTCTCCCAGGGGCCCTGGCTCCTTTCTGCAGAGAACGGTGCTAGCTACTGACAGCTGGATGTTAGATGTTTTCTGAATGTGGCTTCTGGAGAAATTGAGTATTTTAAGAATGTAATCAAGTGAAATACAACTGTAATGTCATTAAAGGAAGACTCGTTCCTCCTGAAGCTTGGCATTTGATTCCTCATGCCGTTGTGACCATGAAAGCATTTACTAACTTCCTTTCTCAGGATGGCTGGCTACATCATACACTGTCTCTATGTGGAAGAACCTGTTAATAGAAATGGTGGCTGCTGAGGTCCCGGTAACTTGCTAGACTAAGATGGTGTGTATGGTTGGGGTTGAGATGTGCTAATTATTTTAGGATTACAGATATCAACCCAAAAGCACACAGCTCCCATCTAAGGGAATTATACGCAAACACAAGAGTAGGGCCAGAAAGGTGGTGTCTGAGTTAGTGACAGTTTCAAGCGTCAGGAGGTGGAATAATTCTTAGAACTGGCTTCTCTGCCGGCCACCATGAGCACCTACAGTATTCGGGGAGGCCATACTCTCTTCCTGGGGCAGTCTGGCCCTTGCCTTTAGCATGCATTATCTTCCGACCTCCACCCTAGTTTAGTGGTGACGCACATGTGAAGTGCCACCACTGCCATTGACTCTGGCTGGAGCCTGGTCCTTCTTGACCTTCTCATTTATGCTGGTGGTTGCTGTGCTGTATTGAGAATCTACCTCAGCCTTGCCCATGCTTCACTAAGCAACAGTCAGCCACCCAGGGTACCTTAACGCTTTTAGTGTTTCCCTTTTTAAAAAGGTTTTACTTATGTGCCTGTATGTATGCATCTCTCTGTGTATATGTGTGCACGCATATATATATATATATGTGCGTGCACACAGGTGGCTGTGGGAACTGGAAGATGGTACTGAATCCCCTAAACCAAAGTCACCAGCTATTGTGAGCCACCATTGTGGGTTCTGGGAACTGTACAGCAGTTTTTCAGGAGAGCAGTTGGAGAGCCCAACGGCTGAGCTATCTCTCTAGCCCAAAGCTTTTAGTTTTATTTCACATAAACAGTGTGAAATAGCCCAATGGGTGAAGAATTCAATTATGATTTGTATTTTGAATTACTAGACGACTGCCCTCTAATGATGAGACAGCAATCTGATCTATTAACTATAATGATTCAAACGTCTGTAGCACCATGACACTTGGTACTGTTAAACTGCTTGTTTCTCTCCTTCTGTTTCCTCCCCTAGAGAGAGTTGTACAGCAAATCCAGAACATTAAGGCTAGAAAAATGTTCTCTAAGAATTTAATGATAGTCAGGCATGGAAGTGCATGCCTTTACTCTGGGGTCAGAACGGCTAGTCTCTGTGAGTTTGAGCCAGCCGGGTCCACATAGCATGACTCTGTCTCGAGACAAAACAAAACACACACTAACAAAAATATCCACAAGAACTCAATAACAGATTGTAGATTTCATAAGTATGAGCTGATGAGTGCAATTTTTGTCTTAAACTCTGTGGTAGTGATCGAAATAGAACCTGGTTAGTGAGCATTTTCTGTCTTGTAAGTCACACAATTTCTCTCTTTTACTCAGCAGATTTATTTTATAGTTCTGAAAGCCCGTGAACAGCCAAGTAATGCAGCCGGCAGGTAGCTGCAGATAGCCTTAGCCCACAGTTTTCTATATAAAGCACTACATATGCAAAGTAAGTTATGCACCACAGCTATGTCTTCCTTCAGATGGGGAGGTGTTAAAAGGAAAGGATGACAATAACCCCAAATTATGCTGTCCTAACTGTTCTAAATCCAAAGATGCCAAATCTAGGTCAAAGGCTTCAGACAGGGTTAAAGTGATTTATGAAGGCTTTTGCGTTTGTTTGTTTATTTGCTGTATGTGTGTGTGTGTATGTGTGTGTGTGTTAAAGGCTGGGAAGATAGCTCAGTATGGAAAGATACTTGCCGCCAAGCCTGAGGAATGACCCTAGTTCAATCCCAAGAACCGACATAGTGGGAGGAGAGAACAGACTTCCACAAGTTATCCTCTGACTTCCACATACATGTCATGGCATGTGTGTACCCCCCCAACACACTCTGACTTCCACATGCATGTCATAGCATGTATATACCCCTAACATACTCTGACTTCCACATACATGTCATGGCATGTGTGTACCCCCAACATACTCTGACTTCCACATACATGTCATGGCATGTGTGTACCACCAACGCACACAATGAATTGTAATAAAAATTTTTTTTAATGTATCTAATGCAATAGGGTCATCTGGTGAATGTTTACTCTAAAATTTAAGAGAAATATTGGTTTCCCTATGAAAACCTCAAAGGTATTCAAAAAAATAAGAATGTCAATTTTTATCTACCCATAACTTTAAAAAAAACATTATTTTTGCAAAATAAACAAATATTTTAAAGAGTTTACATAAAGTTCTCAAAGTCTTTACAATGCCAAGATTAAAAAACAAACAAATTCATTTGGTATAATATGGAATTGAAAGCTCTTTATCTGCTTACATAACTATTTTCCTAAGATATATTTTATTAGTTGTTTATGTGTCTATGTATCTGTGTGTCTGAGCATATGAGTGCAGTGCCCAGAGGGGCCAGAGAGGACACTGGAAGCCCTGGATTGGAGTTACTGTTGACCACTGACTGAGACAGATGCTAGGCAGGTAGGTACTCTGCCCTGAGCCATCTCTTCAGCTCCATAGCCATGCAACTTTAAAAGATACATTATTTTAGTGTTTCAAACTTTTTTCATGCCAGAGATAAAGGTTTTGCTACATTGACTGCCAACAATGAGGTGACACTATTTTAAAATGTGGTACTTATTTTATGAAAGGAGAAAGAAGGAATGTTCTAGAAAAGCCTAAAGAAACTACCATGTGGGAACTTGACTTTCAGAGTAAGAAAGTTCTATATCCATTACTCACAGTGGTGGTTATCAGCTCTTCTGTTACAACCTTCAGTGTGTCAACCACTGAGATGTAGCCGAGGCGCCGGGCAATGGCCAGGGCTGTGTTCCCATTCTGGAAACAGGAAAATGTGGACAAGGTTATTCAGCCTGCTATGGAATATCTGTTGCTGTGATTGGTTTAATAAAAAAGATGATTGGCCAATAGTCAGGCAGGATGAGGATAGGCAGGAGAACCAGACTACGGACACTGGGAAGAAGGGCGGAGTCTGAGGAGTTGTGAGAGGCAGAAAGAAGATGAAGGTGTCATGTTGAAAGAGGGTACCCCCACGTGGCAGAGGGTAGATAAGAAATATGGGTTAATTAAAATGTAGGAGTTAGCTAGTAACAAGCCTGGGCTATTGGCTGAGCTTTTATAATTAATAATATGTCTCTGAGTGGTTATTTGGGAGCGGCTGTCGGGACTCAGAGCATCTCTGCTTACAGCCTGCAACCAATGCAAGACCAGTGTCTCATTACAATTCAACTGTCATATACAAAAAATTGGAAAATTACATTAGAGACGTCATTTTATAGTTTGGATCCTAAATGTCATAAAGGCCATGTATTTGGAGATGTTGGTGCTACTGGCACATTGGGACTAATGGAGGGAAATTAGGCCACATTGGGTGTGTCCTTAGAGGGTATATTGGGACACCAGACTCCTCTTTTCTCTCTTTGCTTCCTGGTGGCCATGGTAATCACTCTCTGCCATAATGTCCAATCCCACTACAAACTCAACATGATGGAGTCCAGTGATCATGGATTGACATCTGTGCAACTGCCAGGCAAAGAAAGACTTTCCTTCTATTAAGTTGCTTGCCTCAGGTATTTCACCATAGCAATGGAAAGATAACTTACTAACATACTTTGTGAAAGTCCAGCTCTCCTGTTCTTACCCATGCTTCAGGGTCCAGGCAGCTTCATGTGTGTGATTCCATGTCAACAGTCAATGGGACATAAATACCGTTTTTATTTTACATGTGCTTCTATAAGTGGCAAGGAAGCGAGTATTTTTAGAGCATGAAACCCTGGTCTACTACTGCTGTTTGAAGAGCCCACGGCATGGGACACCCCCCCTCCCCGCTGAAGGCTCTATACAATGTATCACCGAGATTTAGAGAAGCAGCTGGTGTGAAATCAAAATGCGAGAAGATGCCAGAGCCCCTCTGCCTCCTCCAGCCCTGCAGTGCGGGGGCCCACAGCTTACCACAGTGAGTTCATTGGGGGAGGCGTTGTTCTGAAGCAAGACGTTGATGATATGCGTGTGACCCTGCTGAGCTGCCTGGTGCAAGGGTGTGTATCCATTCTGCAGAAGGAAGAACGGAGATGACACGCGCTTGCTTGCTTCCTTGAATACAAAGCCAAGGATTTTGCTGGAAGGGAAGGGGGATGCGCCCACCTTTGTTTTGGCATTAACTTTTGCGGAATGCTGCAGCAGAAAATTGACTATTTTGATGTTTCCATAGTGACAGCCCACATGGAGTGGCGTGTAGCCCATCTGTAATTACATTTTATAAAAAAAGAAACATTGTAAGTGCACTTTTAGTAACAAGTAATCCTAAACGGAACTAAAAGTATTATTCAATTTTCCTTTTGAGTTGGAAAATACTTTTTGTTTTTTAGATTTTTTTCCCCATAACAAAAATTGCCCTTTTCAGAGTTAGTCTTAATATATCTGACTGAACATAAAAATAGGCATTTAACTTTCCCTTACGTCAGCTCTTTACTCTCTAGATACTGTTCAGGACAGGAAGGAAAGATGAACCAAATCAGCCCCCTAGACAGGTGTACAACTGGTTGATGTCACCAGAGAGTGTTGTCCGGACAGACTAGGTTAGGGTTGATTGAACGCTCCGTCCTCTAACAAAATGGCTAAGTGACAAGCTTGGAAGACCAAGGCAGGGGTGGTGGAGAGGCACATTTCTTTAATCCCAGGACTTCAGAGGCAGTGGTAGGCAAATGTCTGTGAGTTCCAGGACAGCCAGGTTTGCAAAGAAAGAGCTTGGAGGAGTAAAAAAAAACAAAAGGCTCACTGTGGGCAGGCAGGGGTGTGGAAACAGTTAAGATGTGAGCTCTTGTTGTCTAAGTCTGAACTTGATCCTGGTAGAGTTGCTCTTAGTCAGAGGTTCTCTTCGCTTTGAAGATATATATGCATACATAAAATTTAAATTATTATTTGAAAAGTAATGGCACCATGGAGATGGGAGATGCCTCCGTCAATAAAATGGGTGCATTGCAAACAGGAGAATTTGTTTAATACCAGAATTCATATCAAACATACATACAAACAGGGTGGTGATGGCACAGGTCTTTAATCCCAGTACTCAGGAGGCAGAGGCAGGCAGATCTCTGAGTTCAAGGCCAGCCTGGTCTACAGAGCAAGTTCCAGCCAGGGCTACACAGAGATACCATGTCTTGAAAAAACCAAAACCAACCAACCAAACCAAACCCCCTAAAACACACACACACACACACACACACACACACTCACAAATACAAGGTCACCCGAACGCACACAAATATGCAACATACACACAGAATACTGTAAACGGCTCTGTGTAAAGACATGCCTAGAGACATACAACTTGAGAAATTCTCTCTAGCGAGCGGTAAGGAATTTTGGAACGTGCTTGGTGCATAGCGTTCACTGTTATCATCTCGTACACCTCACAGGTGCTCAGGAAATAGTCTAAATCTTTGGGAAATACGGGACTGAAGAAGGAAAACGAGAGAAACAAGAGGGAGCTGACTGTCATACTTGCTAAACTGGACAGATGTACTTGTGTAAGAAGAAGTGACAGAAGCCAGGCATGGCCACCTGGGCTTGCCATCTCAGTGTTCGGGGGCAGGGAAAGGTGGATCCTGGGAGTTTGCTGGCCAGCCAGCCTAGCTGAACCAGCAAGCTTCAGGTTTAGGGAGAGACCCTGTCTCAAAAATAAAAATAAGACGCACCCCTCCCAAACATGCACAGAAGGGGGTGGCATGGAAAGAGGTGACAGGCTCAGGTGGATCTGGCTGGCATTTCTGTGGTACTTCATGATTTTATTTACTATCACCATGGGCCGTCTCTCATGGGCATATCAGCATGACTCACTCACAGAATAAAACCCTCACTTTCTCTTCTACATTAAGGTCAGTGACTCTCCAGGTGTCAGGCCTGGGCTTTCTTTGCATCAAGCAGAGTCTCCTTTGGGGACACCTCCACCGACAGCTGCAGCCTCTGCCCCATTCAAGGACTAAAGTTTGCTGGTAAAGACTGCTAATTTGCAGGGTGTTGAGGCGTCTTTTGACGTTGTCACTACTAGCTACTTGATAATACTATTACTCAATGGGCTAGTTCTGTGGTAGTGTGCTTACCTAGCACGTTCAAGGCACTGGGTTGAGAGAGAGAGAGAGAGAGAGAGAGAGAGAGAGAGAATTTGCCAACCCTGTGTACAGGTCAGTGAGCGAGTCTTGCCTCAGATCTCCCCCTGATCCTATTCAGAATTAATCCATGTATATACAGGAATGTTTATAAATGCAACATGGCATTTCCCAGGCACTCATATCTTTGAAAACTCAGCATGGAACTCACTACAGAGCGCAGGCTGCCCTCGAATTTATGGCAACCCCCCTGCCTCAGTTTACCAAGTACGGAGAATACAGGAATGAGCCACCATGTCCAGCTCAGCATTCTTTCCCTGTAATAAACAGACATATGCTGAGGGAGAATGGTAGTAGGGCACACCTTTAATCCCAGCATTGGGAAGGAGAGGCAGGTGGATCTCTGTGAGTCTGAGGCCAGCCTGGTCTGCACACTGAGTTTCAGGCAGCCAGAGCTACACAGAGAGACCCTGTCTCAAATATTCTGCAGAAAGAGACATGCATAAAATTGTATCTTTTGTAGTCACACAGAACACCCATTTTCTTATCTGTGCTCGAACGGGCGCATTGTATGATATTAGCCAGCCAGTATTTCATCTCTTTTCAAAAGCAGTATTTTACCAAAGCAAAAGGGAGGAAAATAAAAATAAGAGAAATCACAGGTCAATTGCATAAACAGTAAGCAATTCATGAAGGGAACAACTGAATATTCTTTCATTAATCCCACAGAATAAAAAAAAACTTTAATTGCCATCAAGGTTTTTCTTTCTTTCTTTCTTTCCTTCCTTTCTTTCTTTCTTTCTTTCTTTCTTTCTTTCTTTCTTTCTTTCTTNTCCTTCCTTCCTTCCTTCCTTCCTTCCTTCCTTCCTCTCTTTCTTTTTTTTAAGTCACTTAAAAAACCTACAACATTTGCACACTGCCTCCAAAGCAGATCTGTGACAGGATTCCTGGTAATAATACAGAATATTACCACACAGCTAAAGAAGAGCTTGGGCCAGTAAAGATGAGAGTGTATGAAACGCCATGACCAGAGCCTGGCCCTTGAATGGAAGTGCTGTCTATGGCTGGTAAGACCAGAGCAGTTTACTGTCTCTTCCATGGCTGCAGCTTTTCTACTGAGGTCTATCACTCAAGGGCCACACCTGGTAGGGCTCCTTCCTGGCTGAGTGGGAAAGGAGATGTACCTTGGTCTGTGCATCCACGTGGGCCCCTTGGTTGACAAGGACTTCAGCCACATTCACTCTGTCTTCTTGAGCAGCCAGATGGAGCGGGGTGAGGCCGCTCTGCAAGAGATTCCAGGGATGTCAGTCACAGAGAGGGGTGAGTACATGCTTGTGGCTGGGATTGAGATTTGGCATGTGAATTCTAATAGAGTTATCCTTGACCCTTAAAAAGAAAAATCTACGGAGTAAGGACATGGACCACTCTGTATGAACACTATATCAGCAGTGCTGACCACAGGCTCCACAAGAAAAATTCCAGAGTACCCCAGGGTGACAGGGGTGCTCATCACAAACTTAATATTGCTCAGGACTGTGACTTTTGATGTATCTGGGCCCCCTCCCTTCTCATTCACTTCTTTGTAGGGATATTTTTTAAAGCAAAGATAAGTGAGCATATTGCCATCCCCCAACATATGTGGGTAACCCCGACTAAACCTCAAAGACTCTAACAACAAAACCACACTGGAGTTTTAATACATGATTAATGGGGTTAATGTCAGCAAAAAGTCAATGATAATTATTGTATAGTGTATAGCATTAAATGGTAATGTTCTTGCCCTATTAATGAACTTGTGTGAGTCAGTTCTCCCCTTCCACTGTGTGGGTTCTGGGATGGAACTCAGGTCATCAAGCTTATCAACAAATATCTTTGCCTGCTGAGCCATCTTTTCAACTTTGCCTATTCTATCTGACCCCAAAATGTCAATCACTATTTAGACTTTTCTGAGGATTTAATTTCTATTGTATTGTAGGCATTGCAGAAGAAAGAAGGAAGTTACCTTATTGCTCAGGTTCACGTTCGCGTTTCTACTGAGGAGCAGTGATACCATGTCCACGTGCCCTTCCTGAGCTGCGAGATGGACGGAAGCAATTCCTTGCCGGGTAACCGCATTCGCATCAGCACCATACTCCAGCAGAGAAGTCGCTATGTCCATCTGGTTCTTCTTGGCCGCAATGTGCAGTGGTGTATAACCATTCTGTTAAAACCAATCAATCACGTGTAGTACCGAGAAAAAGAGTATATGGTACATTTTCAAAGAGTATGCTTCCTTTTCTAGTGGATCGCTCTAGCTGGATGGAAAACTATGACCAAGTAAGGAATGGTGCTAAACCAAATCGTACCATGAGTGCAGTTCCGAGTAGGAAGAACTGCAATCTAAAATCACAGAGCTGGTGCACTATTGGTTTTTGAAGAGGAATCTATGATAGTAGATGCTCAATAAATATTACTGTATTTTTCGACTGGGGTTAGAAGAACAAGCCATATGCTCTGCTGGGGGCATGCTCAGAGCCATTTAAAATTCCAGTCTTCAAATCAGCTTAGTGTCTATCTGTTATGGTTTGAATGGTGTCCCTTTGTCTTCCTGTGCTGGGAACTCTGGACCCAATGCAATGGTGCTGGGAGGTGGAACCTGGAAGAGGTGGTGAGGATGCAGGAGGATCTGCCCTTCAAGGATGCTCTCGAAGCTGAGATAGAGAGAGGGGCTGTGGAGGGGCTGGGCTGTGGAGGAAGTGGGTTGTGGAAAGGCTGGGAGAAAGGAGAAAGGGAAGGAGAGGGTGGTTTGCGAGGGGTAGGCTATAGAGAATAAGCTTCTGAGAAGATTAGTTTAGCTCCCTGCTACTCTCTCTCTTTACCCTTCTACTTTCAGTCATGGACAACAAGCCCCTTGCCGGATGTTAACTCCTCAATCTTGACCTTCCCAGCTCTGGAACAGCGAGAAATCCTCTGCTCCTTATCAGTGTGTTGCCAGAGCAGCCCCAAAGAACAAGGACACCTTGTACTGCCTGCAAGTCGCAATCTTTAATCCTCACGGGAGTTGCTTTTTTTCTCATTGGTTCCTGGTGGTCTGTCTGTACCTGATACCCAGAGCCACCAGTCACCCTGCGGGTGTCCAGAGAGGTCATCATTTCAGGTTTCCCTGGCTTGCCTCACTCTACCAAGAATGCTTTCCCACAGCCTGTCTAGGAAGATGGCATGTAGCAGTTGGAAAGTCAACCCAAGGGCCATGCCCTCAGTGAAGCCGGCTGCCTCTTTTCCCAGATCAATTTCTAACACCCAGAAACCACTGTGTCTTTAGCCTCAGTATTGGATCACTTAGTGGCATGCTCTTATTTGCACATTTATTACTTCTTACTGTCGTCTGAAGCTACTGAGGCACAGGCTGTGGTGTCCTCATGGCACTTGTTTCAAAG
The DNA here is from genome assembly GCA_001685075.1 of Bramus lutescens. Lineage (NCBI taxonomy): Eukaryota > Metazoa > Chordata > Mammalia > Rodentia > Cricetidae > Bramus > Bramus lutescens. The sequence goes on along the minus strand of LOEQ01007065.1, from coordinate 2,125 downwards.
TCATAGGCACATGTAGATTATGTGAAGAAAGGAGCCTCCACAGTCAGAATCAGACACACTAATCCTATCAGAACCCTGTGCCATTTTTCCCTCAGCTGGTCCCTAATGCTCAGGTATAGATGAAGTTCCCTGTTGGTGATCTGGGCCTCAAGAGCCTTGAGTATCTGACCTGAGAAAGTGCCCTCCATAACAAACGCAAGACTGTACTACGATACGGGACATGAACTTGACCATAGCAAGCGGAAGTGCAGAGTGGAGATGTCCTCCAGAGTCCTCGCCTGGCTGAGCCAGGGCAGGAGGAGGTTTTATATTCCTATTTTTAGTCTTGACCTATGCCATGTGGAAACACTAGCTACCCTGAGAAGCATTTGGCCCTCTGACCAAATGCTCAGACACACCCTTCAGAGACCCGCGCCTCTGCGGGCCAGCAGAGCACTGGACTGTGTCCAAGGCTACAGTATAAGACACGAGGGCAGGAGACAGCTAGCTACCTTCTCCCCCTCCACTAAGGAGAAACTTCACAAGGAAGCTCTAACAGAAGAAGGACCGGCAACATGCCTAACACTAACAGTGAGGGTGGTAAAGGCATTGCGAGGTCCTTATCACTCATCATCTGTGGTTTTACTTTTACAAGGGACGGAACATTCAACTGAGCTGGGTGTGGTGGGTGCATGCCTACAATTCCAGCATTTGGGAAGCTGAAGCCTGCCTGGGCTACGCAAGGAGATGCTGTCTCAAAAACAAACAAACAAACAGCATCAATAAAAGAAGAAAGAAAAGATCATGAGTTAGTCAGCTTTCAGCCCCAACCAGTGCAGGGCAATTTGCTCTCCTTTCAGACATGACAATCTTGCTATCTTCTAACAAAACCCACAAATTCTAGGTCCTACGAAACAATTATCTAAAGAGTTCAAACAATTCTGTAATATGTGCCAGGTCTAGATAAGATACATTTTTGCTTGTTTCTGTTTGTTTTTTTTTTTTTTTTGAGACGGGATTTCTCTATGCAGCCCTGATTGTCCTAGAACTTGCTCTGTAGACCAGGCTGACCTTGAACATACAGAAATAAGTTTGCCTCTATCCCTTTAATGCTGGAATTAAAGGTGTGAGCCACCACTGCCTGGCTGATACATATTATTCTTTATGGTTCTCAACCTCCCTAGTGCTGTGACCCTTTAATAAAGTCGTTCATGTTGTGGTGATTCCCCCAACCATACAGTTATTTATGACTGCATAACTGCAATTTTGCGACTGTTATGAATGGTAATTGCAAATATCTGTGTTTTCAGATGATCTTAGATGACCCCTGTGAAAGGGTCATTCAACCTACAAATTGAGAACCACTGCTTTCGAGACTTATCCTGGCTCCTTCTGAGCTATAAAATGACAATTCTAAGGTAAGAAAACCAAGATCTCAGAAACTCTCAGGAAACACTTTGAATAAGAGGCAAGGGATTTATCCGGAGACCCATAATACAGTTCTGAATTTCCTAATCTCTGTTTTCAGAAAAGCAAAATGATGCTTGATTCCTATATTCAAGGAAGATGTATTAATTTGATAAACTAACCAGGGAGAGTCAATTATAGAATAATCTTTTCAAAGATCTTGTTTTTTCAAAAAACATTTTAATTATGCATATGTGTGAGTGAAGGTGCCCACAAAGGCCAGAGGATGCCCTAAGACCTTCTAGAGCTAGAGTTCCAAGGGGTTGTGTTCTTCCTGGTATGGTTCTGGGACCCAAACTCTGGCCACTACAAGAACAGCTTTTGAACCATTGTGGCATCTCTCTAGCCCAATCAGGAGAATCTTACATCTTCCCTTTCTTACACTTGATTTTGATTCTATTTCTCATTTTTTTAAATTTTATGTGTATCAGTGTTTCCTTGCATGTATGTATGTGTACCAAGTACATGACCAGAAGAAGGCATTGATCCCTGAAACCAGTTACAGATGGTTGTTAGCTGCCATGTGGGTGCTGGGAATTGAGCTCAGGTCCTCTTGCAAGAGAACAAAGTGACCCTGACTGCTAAGCCATGTCTAGCCCTACTTCCCCATATTTTTGTTGAAGACAAAATATCCATCATGTGAACCTGTGCTTAGCCTCCCAAGCCTGTACACACACAC